>JAVTVY010033169.1:0-152563 GCA_036873755.1 Hanleya hanleyi | reverse complement strand
AGGTTCCCTTACACGTATATATCGACGCTCGATTGTTTGCAGGAAACACAGTTGCCACCCCGGGCTGCCTTCTTTGACGATTTGAAGCAAGTGGAATGTCCGGAAGACACGTACCGGGAACTACAGCAGGTATGGAACGATCAACATATGCAGACCTTGCGAGATTTCCTGATATGGTATAATAACCTAGATGTTCCTTTCCTGGAAGCGGCCGAGAAAATGGTTCAACTCTTTCGTCGCGAGATGCACGTCGACATCTTCAAGGAGTGCTTGAGTTTACCGGGTCTGGCGCTTCGCCATCTTTTTCAACAGTGTCTTACGTACTTCTCGCTGATACAGCAAAAAGATGCAGACATGCATGATTGTCTAAAGCAGAACATTGTCGGCGGACCGAGTCTTATTTTTCACCGTTATCACGAGAAGGACGTCACTACTCTCCCCAGTGGAAAACCCTGTGCTAAGATCATCGGATTCGATGCGAATGCCTTGTACCTGTGGTCTCTGGCCCAACCTATGCCCAGTGGCCATTATACACGTTGGTTGGCGGAAGGTCGGCATTTTACACCGCAACGTACTCCCTACAAGCATCTGGCTGATCAGTGGTTGAATTGGGAAGCCTATCGACGGGCAATTTATATACGACACCAGACCAACGCCACAGAGAAGCGGATAGGAGATCGTCGACTCCCCGTCGATGGGTTTGCCCTGGTGGGTAGAACACCGACCGTATTTCAATTTTACGGTTGCTATTGGCACGGCCACGAATGCCATTTCAGCGCTGGACGTTTCAACGAACGACGTGGAAAAACACCGGAAGAATTACGGGAAGAAGTGGTGGAGAACGGCAATTATGTGAAAGAGAGAGGATACCATCTCATTGAAATGTGGGAGTGTGAATTTCACACCATGCGCCAGGCCCTGCCCCATTTACGGCGTTTCCTAAAAGAGCGCGAGTACCCGTTGAGTCGTCGGCCACTCCTGGGTCTGCCACAGATGTTCGACGCCATTCGTTCGGGGGACCTCTACGGCGTTGTCGAATGTGATTTGCATGTTCCCGACACTCTCAAGCCTCTCTTCGCCCAGTGCCCTCCCATCTTTAAGAACACGCTGGTGGGTCGGGATGATATTGGAGACACCATGGGGGCCTATGCGAAGCAACACGAGTGTTTGCCTCGACCTCGACGGATGTTGATTGGCAGTATGTGGGCAGAGAAAATCTTGCTGGGCACTCCGCTACTGCAATGGTACATGAGCCACGGTTTGGAAATTACCAAAATATACCAAGTGATACAGTACGTACCCCACGCCTGTTTTGCGGAGAATGCCGACATCGTGACGTCTGCCCGTCGTCAAGGTGACCAAGACCCGAGTAAGGCCACCATCGGTGAATCGTGGAAGTTGACGGGCAATGGATATTATGAAAAAACGGTCACGAACCAGGATAAGCACGTGAACGTGAACATTTGTACTACTGCCCAAGCCCGCAAAAAAGTGAATTCTCCTCTATTTCGCTCCGTGGAGGTCATCGATGACGACACCTATGAAATCAGTTCAGCCAAGAAAACTATCCGTTACAACCTACCCCTGCAGATTGGATGTATGGTATACCAGGTGGCCAAGCTGAGAATGCTGCAGTTTCTCTATGATTTCATGGGTGTGTATTTTAATCCATCAGACTGGCAACTCATGGAGATGGATACGGACTCGGCCTACATGGCCGTCTCTAATGCGGATTGGGAGTCCCTGGTGAAACCGGAGTTACGGGCACAGTATGAAGCGGAACGGGACCAGTGGTTACCTCGACGTGACCATTACCAGTACGATAAGCGTACGCCGGGCCTCTTCAAGCTGGAGTGGAGTGGGGATGCTATGATTGCTCTCTCCTCCAAGACGTATTACTGTTACGGGGGAGACGAAAATAAGTTTAGCTGCAAAGGGGTGAACCGGCGCGATCCCAACATCGACAAAGCCTTGTACTTGAACGTGCTGCAAAGCCAGGCCAGTGCGAGTGGAACTAACCGAGGATTTCGGGTGGTGGACCACCAGATGGGGACGTACATCCAGCAACGAGACGCCTTTACTTTCTTTTACCCGAAACGGAAAGTCCTGGCCGATGGCATCAGTACTACTTACTTGGACTTGTGAAAAAATGTCGAACACACACTATGACTGTTGATACACGAGTTAAAAACTGTAAAAGTCAGGATGGCCGAGTGGTCTAAGGCGCCGGTATTAAGTTCTGGTCGGCGAAATGCCGGACGTAGGTTCGAATCCTACTCCTGACAGAATTTTTTTGTACCACTTGTATATACATACCACTACTATTCTAAAAAACTGTAAAAGTCAGGATGGCCGAGTGGTCTAAGGCGCCGGTATTAAGTGCTGGTCGGCGAAGAGCTGGCGTAGGTTCGAATCCTACTCCTGACAGAATTTTTTTGTACCACTTGTATATACATACCACTACTATTCTATTTGTACATACCACCTGTATTCTATTTGTACATAGTGTAACTCTCCCCTTCTTGTTGACTTAAATAAAAAAATAAGTCAAAACCATCATTTTTTGTGTTTTTTCATGATTTTTATTGAACATCAATGAACGTCAGAACAACAACGTCATAACAATAACGTGATAATAAAAAACAATAGTACTGCGCGCAGTGCATTGAATTTAAGTTAACCAGAGAAATGGGGCATGCACATTAAAACGAGAGGCCGTCCAGTCATAGACGAGTACATCACGGTCTTCGGCTTGACAATAATCATCAAACATGTGTACGATGGTTTGCATAGAATGTCCTCTACTCCGGTGAGTGAGATAAAACACACAGTACTGTCCGCACACACTACTCAAGGGTCCTTGTAATCTTTGAGTATTCCAACGCCACACTGTAGTAGATACGTCCATGAATTTCACCAAATCGGGATGCAGGGGTGCAAGTCCGTAGGAATCAAAGTATTCGCCTTGGCCTAGGGTGTCCACGTACACAGCCACCCAATGTTCACCGGGTCGAGACCCGGGGTCTGTATTCAGGATGTAGGCTGCTGGGATGGTGGAGTGGGTGGGAAACACATTGCGAAGAAACACACCTCGAAAGGGTACCTTAGCATCTCGCTGGAGTATGGCTATCAGCTGCTCTGTGTCCATGACTCTAGTTGGCGTAGTCACACAGGACGTTTCTTTGCTGATCCACGCTGATGACGTTATCAAACTCGGCGTAGCAAATCACGTTAATGGTCTGGGCTAGACCGACGGCAAAACGCAGTTCCAACCGTAGGTTTCCTTTCTTGAGCAAGGCCAGTTGATGATCGTGTTCCAAGGTGGGGGTGAGGTCGAAGGCGAACAACGTGTACCCACGGTGAAAGTCTCGTCGAGTGATGGTATTTCCTTCGTCCTGGTTGTTTTGTCCTGTGGCTGTAAACAGGTTCAGGTAGCTCCGCACATAGTTTTGGTTACCAAAATCCGGTTGTAATGGACGGGCTGGAATTTGATGGCCAGCCACGTGCAGTGCCAAAAAGTTCAGGTTGAAATGTTGAAAGGCGATCGGATTCTCATCCCACGTTCCATTGAAAGCGGTGTTGGTCACACACGCTATGGTAACACGTTTAGGGAGATCCCCTAGAAATAAATTTTCACGATTGGCCATCATCGTACCTGCTGGCACAGAGAAAACCTTGGTCTGTACGCGTCGGATGGGGTACAGGGCTGGTTTTTTCGATAAGGCTTCCATGTGACTCACCAACACCCCCTGTTGCAAATCCACCGTACGCACAAACAGGGCTGCATCTTCAAGGACGATCTTGTAATTGGGGTCCTCTCCAGCGGCCATCAAGGCGAACGCGGGTGTGGAACGGATCAACTTGATCTTGATGGATACACCGTTCATCATGTAGCGGTCTTGCAGGAACAGATCGGCGTGCAGTCGTCCCATCATATCGACGGACTTGCTATTGCCTGCTATGTTTTTGCGCGCGGTGAACCCATTATTGGCAGTGAGCACGCTATTCATGGATCCGGGTGTATCCTTGTAGTACAGCGAGGATTGCAAGTGTGATTTTTTGGCATCTGCACCGTACGACAACAGCGTCTCCATGTAGGCTCGGTACGGGTACGTATTGGTGGACGTACTGATGAGTCTATCGCTCATACTCATATCTACCTGTTGGAACAAGGAGTGCAGCCAAAGATTCACTGGGCCTACTACTGCATCATCCGCTAGAGGGTCCCCGGCTGCGTCCACTATTTTGGCTTTCACGTACAAGTAGGTGTGGGCTAAATCCAGGTAGGCCGTATCTTTGTTTTCAATGGTAAATTCCACAGGTCCTGTCCCCGTCAGGCTAGCCAGGGGTCGATGTTCTACCCAACGTCCTTCGGCTACACTGGTCTGGGTGGGTGGAATAGTCCACAAATCCAATTCACTGTTGGTAGACGGACACGACTCGGAGTGAATGAATGCCATTATGCGAAGATGTCTCTCCTACTACTCTTCTTCTTCTTCTTCATCTTATTCCGGGGTGTGCGTCGTCGGTGTGTCGGACGTCGAATGACTCTAAGCTGTGTCCGTGGTTGTCTTTTAAGGGCTTTGGCGATCAAGACGCTGCCTGCTTCTTTAGCCCGTCGTTTGAAGGCTTGTCGGGGTGCTGTGCCTCCCAAGACATCACCGGCCACGTGCAATCCACTGCGTACCGCTTGTTTCCCCACCGCTTTGACACCCCGTGTCACCAAGGGTAAGAACGTTTTCACAATGCTTCCCAGTATGTTCCCCAATCCGTGACCTCGTTGCATGCGTGCACCGCTAAAGATGGGCAAGCCCCCTCCCGTTTGTTTCTTGTAGTAGTCGGCATAGCTGGGCGTATGGCACTGGTAAGGCACGTCCATTATACGAAGTGAGGAGAACGGGCTTGTCGAAATGAAGTGTCAGCACCACTTTCCCTCGTTCGAATGCGACCGGGTGTCCCGTGTCATCTCTTATATCCACCGTGATCGTGTTGATATCGGTATGTCGTACGGGGAGGTAGAGTATGTGGTTGAAACTCTGGTTGACTTGATCGCCATACTTATTTTTAATGGGGATCACACGTAACAGAGGTGTGTTCACATCGCCCACAATATGGCTGTCCACTGCGTCCGAGTAGACGTAGAGTCCGTCCATACCTACTTTCATATCCATCACAACGTCACCGTTGTCAGTGGTGGGTCCCGTGTAGACGCTGTAAGGCAGACCTAACATTTGCTGTAGCCTAGGACTGAGTTTCACAGCCACGTTAGGGCTGAGCAGGATACAGCACTTGTCGTTGTGTGCGTTGACATCCAAGATCACGTGATTCTTGAAGGGATAGGCTTTCAGGGGTTTTGAATTATTCGTCATCTCCCGTAGAGACTTGTACCCCAACAAGGTGAGCAGACCCTCTATGAACTTCTTGGGCGTATCGTATTGGCCTTCGGGGAGAGTGAGTCGGTGTACTTTGCCTTCGTAGGTGACGTCGTACCATACTTCTTTGTCTCGTACGTTGTACCATGAGTAAGGGTACTGAATATCCACCAGTCCACATTCCCACCGGCCAGGTAAATGCAACGGTTGTGGTAATTGAGTCACATACTTGACCAAGGTGTTGTCCGGAAACACATCGAGTGAACTGTTACTGGGCAACGTCAGGTAAAACATGACGACTGAGCTTTCTGGCTTCTGCACCGGGTTTTTATAGGGGTTCCCTAGTAGGGCTCCCAGGCCTTGGGCGCCTTACCTCGGCGTTGTGATCGTCGCGGTGACTTAGATCTGTGAACAGTACGTCCCCGTCGTCGTTGTGGTGTTTTGGGCGGTGACATGGGGGTCCAAGAAGAGGGTGGTGGTGGTGGTGGTGGTTGGTGTCGTCTACTCGTCGATTGCTGCATAAAGGCCCAACGGTTAGGATTCCCTACCAATTCTTGAGGGGTATGTGTGTCTTTTAACCCCTGAGCAAAGGCTTCCCAGCCCGGTGGATTAGAGTGTTTGCGAGAACGTACCATATCGTTGATCAAATCGGTCATATGAGACCCCGGCACCACTTGGTTTCGAATCAGCAGTTTTCCCTCATCGTTCCAACCCATATCGGAATTCTGTTTCACCCGGTCCAACAATAAACGAGCCTTGGTCTTGAATGCTTTAGGCACACTGGCCAACACTTCCTCTTCCAGCTGAGGTGATAATGGCGGCGGTGTGAGTGTGGGCGTTGCGGGTAGTGGGGGTGGTGTACTACTACCCCTATATTGATCCATAAACGTCTTGTACCGGTTCAGCGTATGATGGTAGAGTTGAATTTTCTCGTGATCGGGTAGTCGACGTTGGAGTATACTATTCATCTCTTCGTCCAGAGACTGGAGTTGTTGCACTGTGGCAGGGACGGGATAGGGTGATTGCAAACTCTGTAACAGTCGAGGTTCCACCAGCATCATTTTTTTCGTATGTTCCATGTTTTAGCGTCCCAAGATGGAGCCTAGTAACGGTCCCAGTACGGTAGCGGCTAAGGGTGCGAGGAGTGCGCCGAGAAATCCACCTCGCTGTAACACCTGTTTCTTTTTCTTGACACTGCCCGTCTTCTTCACCAGCGTTCGGAGACCCGCCTTGTGCCGTTGCAATTTCCCTTTCTGCAGAGGACTGAGCGGAACATTGCCTTTTAACACATTATGCGCCACTTCACACAAACACCGTACCAAGTCGGGCTCCGCGCCGCGCACCAGGGCCCGGCCCACCTCCGGTGGCGCGCTGCGTAATACGCGGAGGGCCGGCGCGTGCTTGCGTATCCGTGCAGACATGATGAGGAAGTGACTGATATAGGGTTGTGTCTTCTTCTTTTATTTGGGTGTGTACACCGTCTGCACCTCTCCGGGAAAAATGTGGGTGCGCAATCGAAGGGTGGAGGGGGTGTCTTGTTTCAAGTCGATGAGTAGATACCCGTGAGCTCCTTGGGTAGCATCTTCAAAGGCTTCTCGTACAAAGGCCGTGTTTTTAGGGTACATCTGTTTGGCCAGGTGCATAATTTGGGAGGCGTCTCTGGGGTTTTTGAATAACACCACATACTGAGCATTCAAACTAATGTTCCTGTGCTCTTTGTTCTTACTGAAGAGATTCTGCACGATGTAGATGATGCTCAACCGACGATGATGGCTTCCTTTGGTAAAGAGACGGGTGATTCGACTGTCCGTTTCCGTCATGAGATCGTCCACCACGACCAACGTGTCTTCTGGCGTATCCTCGGGAGGTAATCCTTCCACTAAGGTGACTCCAGGGAGACGTGCCAGTTCCTCGTACGCCGGTTGCCAAGCTCCATAACACCACAGGATGCGAGCTACGGGAGGTGAAATGAGGGCTGACCCGTGTTGGATGAGGCGTTGAACGAAGTGTGTTTTTCCCGACCCTGTCGGTCCAGCGATGAGACACGTGAAAGGATGCTGCCACCGAGGATCCATAGCGTCGTTTTTCTTATGGGGGTGATTTGTGGTTCAGACGGAACGTCGACGTGGATCCCACCGGGGCTCGTAGTCGAACGGGTACCGTTGCCGTGGTAAACGTGATTCACCGGATCCCACTCTAAGTGTTAACGTGTTGGTAGGTGTGGGTGATGGGGTGGAACGTTCGTGGCTTCGGAGGGTAGATACGGCGGGAGGCTGGTGGGTGAAAAGAGGTCGAGTAGTAGTACGATTAGACGGCGTCGTAGGGCTGAATGTGTGTGGTGATAGGGTCCGTAGTCTCAGGGTTGATACGGCAGGCTGGCGGTGAGGGCTAGACGGCGTCGTGGACTGGGGTGATGGCAGCGTCGTAGGAGGGAGAGTCGTGGTGGTGGTGGTGGTGGTGGTGGTGGTGGTGGTAGTGTTGGATGATTCCACTTGACGTTGAGTCCCCGGTGGAGCAGCACTTGGACGAGTGGTATTGAAACAGGATATCACGTACGCCAAATCGTAGAACACGCCTCCAAATAAGGTACCCAGAAGCACTACTAGACACACCACAGTACCGACTTGTGCTTTTCGAGTCCGTAACAGTAAGGGTAGATGTGCACTATCCATGGTACAACCCTACACTGAAGGATGGAGGTAATGTGAGGTAGAATTTATAGTCGTTTCATGTCACGACCTGACACCCAGGAATTAAACGAACTGGGCCAACCTTGCCATTTGACGAAATGATAGGGGATGCCACGTCGACGTTCCGTTTTCAAAATCTTTTCCACCGTGTAGTAGTCTTTCCGTGTTTTCACTACGGGTTGTAATTCCGCCTCGTAAAACGTGCCTTGCAGTGTTTCTCCTTGTAGATCTTCCAGTTGATAGACGTGTGGCTGTCGAGGTTATGGCGAACGATGACAAAGTGCTCGTCACTCCAGTTGGGCAAGTAACTTTTCTCAAATTGCCCTTTCACTTTACTGATCCGTACCACATCTCCGCGTTTGTAACGGGGTGACGTGAGTGGACTGGGGTCTATGGAGTACAGCGTACGGCGCACTTGATGTTCGTTGCGTTCTGTGACATCGAGGGGAGCTCGCTGGATACTGCGATGATAGGCTCGATTGTACCCTTGGACCAGTTGAGGTAGTACATCGATGTACCGTCGGGTGTTTTTGGCGGTAAAATACTTGTACATTCGTCCTTTGAAGGTACGATTGAATCGTTCCACCACAGAGGCTTTGGTCTCGTTGTACGTATGGAAGAAAAATACCTTCTGTTTCTTAAGAAAGGCTTGAAAGGGCCGGTTGAGAAATTCTGTGCCTTCATCCGTTTGCAAATAGAGGGGTTTGCGCCCCGTCTTGAAAATCTGCTGGAACGCCCGTACCAGATTCTCTCCTGTTTTGGTGCGAATGGGTAGTACCCATGCGTACTTGGATAAAATATCGATACAGGTCAACATGTACCGATGTCCATCATTGTGGGGTGCAAATCGACTCATATCGACTAAATCAGCCTGCCATTGTGCGTCTATACCTCCTACGATGACTCGGTTACGGCGAAAATGTCGTCGGGCTGCTCGATGTAAACTATAAGTGTCTTGGGTTTTTAACCAGTCTCGAACTTCAGTTCGACTGATGCCTTGGGAATGTGCAGCTCGAGCCAGCGCTCCCACAGCGCTATAAGCGGCTGGACTGGTAGGGTTGTAATACAAATCGGTTAACACCTTGTTCACAGTGGTACGCCACGTAGATGCCGACCGTCCACCTTTTCTCATCCCCTTTCGGGTACCCCTCATCTGGGTGCCCCTGATCTGGGTGCCTATCTTCCTACCCCTCATCGGGGTGCCCCTGGTGTGGGTCCCTGTCCGGTTTGCGCTGTGGTGTGTTCGCTTCATGAGTAGACACTGACACTCTAGCCTCTGTGCACGCTATAGATATAGTACTTCATCGACCATGGGGATTACTTTTTCCAAGGCTGTATCGTCGTCGGGTTCATGGCTAGACAGTTGTTCATTGGGTTCTGCCGCCGATTCTCTCAGGGCACGAGCCCACTCCAACTCGTCTGATGACCGCTCGTCCGGTGTAAACAGCTGGTCCACGATAGGCACCACTTTCTCCAAGGCTGTCCACAGATCGGGGTCTAGGGTGAAGCTTCGCGTAGGATCGTGGTAACGCCCCACACGGGCAAAGAAAGGTCCACGGTATACGTAGATGGCATTGTCTATGTGGATGAGGTGTCCGTCGAGCTCGCCGCTCAACACCCGTTTAAATTTGGTCCAGCCGTCACGGTGTAGCGTAACCGTATTCGATACGGTCTCAGCGGGCGACCAGCAAACATCTCCACGGTCTTCCACCAGGGTGACTTTATCTTCATAGACGTGTAACCCCACCCGGGGTGTAAGGGGCAGAATGGCTCGTAGGACGGGTGACATGCTTGCTCCAATGTCGAACGGTGAATGACACACACTCTGTCTGACCCTCGTATTTATAGTCCCACTGTCAATACCACAGCGCCAGGGTCAATAGGGCACAGACTAGTGTGAGGCCAACCAGCCGTCGCTGGTTCCGGCGTGAGCGCTCGTGGTCCATAGCCCGAGCATCAAGGATGGCTGTCATAGTCCAGTAGTGGTGAGTGATGGCACACCTCTCCATCGAGTGCACTGTGTCGAGGACCGCTTCTGTGAACTCGTTCAGGATCTGGCGTCGCCCCTCGTTGTCGTCGCCATCTGCAAACATGGACCGGACCACTGCTCGGTAACCCGTGAGTGAATTCACCACGGTGGCATGCTGTAAAATGCGAGTGGCATAGGGCTGGATCTCCGTCATGGCTCTGCAACCGTAGAAATGAAGGTGTAGGATCCAGAGAGACGTGTTTTATAGACCAGGTCACACATGCGCGCCTAGCTCTTCGGGTGTAGTCCGTGATACGTACTATTCTGATGGGTTATGTGGGTCCTATAGAGATAGTACCTTATCGACAATGGGGACTACTTGTTCCAAAGCCGTCCATAGATCAGGGTCCAGAGTAAAACCACCTCGCTTGAGACAGAGGAGTCTAGCAAAATAGGGACCGCGGAAAATGTAGACGTCGTCACACAGGTGAATGCTACCACCGTCGAGGTCACCCAATAACACCAGTTTCAAGGTAGTCCACCCTTCCGGGGATAAAGAGACACGCGCTGGTTCAGACGTACACCAACACATACTGTCGTCATCCATGAGCTCCACGCGTTTGGGATACAACAATAGGGTGCAGTCCGATGTAAGAGTGCGGGTAGCTACAGAGTGCGCCTGGGGGTGGAGTACGTCGTGGACGTCGGTGATAATAGCTTTCAGCGCCTGCCATAATGCCGGACGGAGTATGATAGAGGCACCACCACGCTGTTCTAACCGGGGAAAAAAAGAATCATCTCTACCACTTCGTAGGTAGATACCGACTCCCACGTGCATGAAATCGACTTCGGGCTCTTTTCCCTGTAACAACTGTGTCAATAGAGTCCATCCTGCTAGGGTTAAACATAGCTTCACCTCTTGGGGATGTTCTTCGATGAGCTGCAGTTGATGGTCATAGACGATCAGGATGACGTCAGGCGTGAGTTGGAAGAAGGCAAGCTCCCCAAGTGCTCCGTGCGCTGCCATGGTGGTGAATGACAAAACACCGACGAGGCAAGTCTGTATATATGGAAGGGGATGCACTTCTTCCCTTCGTGAAAGTCCGTGATGACTCGTGTCTATTAAAAACCCCTAGTCCGTAGCCGTACACGTTATAGGTTTCTTTTTCGCACCTCTCTTTATCCGTACCCGTATACGTTATAGTTTTTTATTTTCCACCCTCTACCTTCGTGAAAGTCCGTGATGATTCGGGCTGTAATGTTATATAGATAGGAATGGATTTAACCTAGGAATTGACTATAGACGAACTTTGCGCAAAATCTGAGGATTGTAAATTGACCCAGGAAGGGTGGTGCGCGCGGACCTCGGCGTAGGCACCTTGTAGGCCACCAATCAGCGACGTGTACATCGACTCTAATGTTATAAATAGACGCAATGATTTAACATAGGAATTTGCGATAGCGAATTTCGTGTAGAATGAAGGGATTCTGACGTCACCCAGAATGCATCACTGGCGCCAATACATAGCTGTACATGCATTGGGGCTAGAGAAAAAATGTTTCAGGGCCAACCCTAATGTTATAAACATAGGAATAGATTTTAACCTGGGAATTGACTATAGGTGAATTTTGTACAAAATATGAGGATTGTAAATTAACCCAGGAAGGGTGGTGCGCGCGGACCTCGGCGTAGGCACCTTGTAGGCCACCAATCAGCGACGTGTACATCGACTCTAATGTTATCAATAGACGCAATGATTTAACATAGGAATTTGCTATAGCGAATTTTCGTGCAAAATGAAGGGATTCTGACGTCACCCAGAATGCATCACTGGCGCCAATACATAGCTGTACATGCATTGGGGCTAGAGAAAAAATGTTTCAGGGCCAACCCTAATGTTATAAACATAGGAATAGATTTTAACCTAGGAATTGACTATAGGTGAATTTTGTACAAAATATGAGGATTGTAAATTAACCCAGGAAGGGTGGTGCGCGCGGACCTCGGCGTAGGCACCTTGTAGGCCACCAATCAGCGACGTGTACATCGACTCTAATGTTATATCAATAGACGCAATCATTTAACATGGGAATTTGCGATAGCGAATTTCGTGTAAAATGAAGGGATTCTGACGTGACCCAGAATGCATCACTGGCGCCAATACATAGCTGTACATGCATTGGTGTTAGAGAAAAAATGTTTCAGGGCCAACCCTAATGTTATAAACATAGGAATGGATTTTAACCTGGGAATTGACTATAGGTGAATTTTGTACAAAATATGAGGATTGTAAATTAACCCAGGAAGGGTGGGGCGCACGGACCTCGGCGTAGGCACCTTGTAGGCCACCAATCAGCGACGGGCATTATTCGGTTTACCGTACATCCATACTAATACCTGGCCGCTGTTAGTAGGAAGTTTTTCCATTGACTCAGTGTTATTTACCTATTGTTACCTAGGTGGTGTGTGCATGTGCAGGACTTGGTGTTATTTTTTGTGCTTTGAGTTAGAAGTTTCCTCTTTCGAAAAGATTGGGTGGCCCTGAAAAGGGCCTTTGGAAGATGTAAGGGGTTACATCGTTGGGACCAGGTCGGGTTGCCTTCTCAGAGTACACACCGGGCATTTCAACGCTATGAGTTTACACACTGTGGGATTGTGATCGCTCGTAGGCACTGGATTTCGGGCATGTCGGTGTATACAGCCTATACACAAGGCTTGATGGCCACAGGGGAAAATGGCGTATTTGGCGAAGTCATTACAGCATTCCACGCAGCGTAAATATTGTGCTGCTTTGAATTCTGTGTTTGACGCCAGTCTCCTTGCTATGGCAGCAGTGTAGTACACGATGTCTTCCTTCTGCTGTAAACCTCCCATTTCTTGTTGTTGTTTTTTTCTATTTTCTTGGTCTTGTTGGACATTTTCTGTTTCTGTTGCTTGTGGCTGTAAAATACCCATCTGTGGTTCTTTTCTCCTTTCTGTTTCTTGGTCTTGGGCTTGATGTTGTTGTTTGTAGATATCTTCTAGCACTGCGTCAAATCGTTGGTATTCGAGTGCCGTAACATCCGGTGTCACTTGTGCTCCTGGGTGGTCTTCATTATCGCCGCCCTGTGGTTGTTCTTCATCTTTAAATAGGTCTTGTATAATATCATCCAGCCATGGGTCATCATGTACCATATCGATGTTCTCTAGCGGTTGTAGTTGATCATCTATCATGTACTCTTGTAATAAGTTGTCAATATCCATGAGTTCAGCTTGAGCCATGATGTAATTGTGAATCACTAAATACTGCGCGCTATTTATAGTGTAACGCGCGGACGTCAGCGTAATCTTTATATCACATCTTTGCGCTGGCCTAGGCAGAATTTTTTTTTGTTTGTTTTGCAACTTTAAACCGGTGTGATTTTGCAATAAATGCGAGTGGACGTATAACATTTATTTCAACTTGAATTAGGGGAACTCATCGTGCAGCATTGAAAAATTCAGAAGGTTAGCGGCAAGCGAACCCGCTATTTTTAATCCTTTTATCGATTTTTTAGACCCGTAACGTTGGGTAGGGTAGTATGGAAAACGCGGTACACTTGAAATAAATCGGTTTTCCTGCGTAAAAATACATGAGGTATCTTCCTCCTCAGCCTTATAATGTGACCCTGAAAATTGCAGCACGTTTATCGAAAGAAAAGTAGGAATTTTTATCGTATCACGCCGGCTACGGTAACACAGCGCTATACAGTCTGCAGGCAAATGCGAGTACAGCTATGCATGGCTCATGACTGCCGTGGCCATGTTGGAAAATGGCTGTGTTTTTAGGCGGCCATGTTGGAAAATGGCTGTGTTTTTAGGCGGCCAGTGTTAGTCGGGGCCGTTTGGGTCGTATTCTCATTTTTGTGACGAAAAATGTGACGTTGGTCACCATTTCCACAAGCCATTGGGTATTGGGGCGTTGCAATCGGGCCCATTCCAATGGGTCCAACGTAGTCAATTGGTGGATGAGTGGCTCCAGGGAAATCGCATTCGTCACCGTGAATGGCTGGTCAAACACATAGGTATTATTGTTGGGATAATAATACCGGAGCTGGTCTGTCTCTTTATGGCGAAGGATGTATCCAAAAGTGAGATTTAACTTGAAGGCTGTGACCTGGTCTGTGAAAATGTTCTCCGCATAAGTAGACAAATACGTAAGGTCCTGCAGTCGAAAGTTATACAAGTCCAATATCGGGCGATGTCGATGAAAACAATGGCGTATGGTAGCCCAGTGTCGTTGATAAATGTCCCTCACACGCTCGTCTTCAGGCAAGACTTCAACCGGAGGTGCTGCTGGGTCCCAGGGAAAATCTTCTCCACGTCTCATGCTTTCTATGCACGTCTAATACAAACTGGTAGGCAAGCAGGCTGGCAGGCTGGCTAGAGGTCAGGCAGGCAAACAGGCAGGAAGGCAGGCAGACAGGCTGGCTAGAGGTCAGGCAGGCAAACAGGCAGGTAGGCAGGCTGGCTAGAGGTCAGGCAGGCAAACAGGCAGGAAGGCAGGCAGGCTGGCTAGAGGTCAGGCAGGCAAACAGGCAGGAAGGCAGGCAGGCAGGCAGGCTGGCTAGAGGTCAGGCAGGCAAACAGGCAGGTAGGCAGGCAGGCAGGCAGGCAGGCAGGCAGGCAAACAGGCAGGTAGGCAGGCAGGCAGGCAGGCAGGCAGGCAAACAGGCAGGTAGGCAGGCAGGCAGGCAGGCAGGCAGGCTGGTCAGGTCAGTCAGAGTGAGAGCAATCCGTAAGGTAGTGCAATGAATACACCCAACCACTAAAAATCATCCCCTTTTATACGTTTTTTCTACAACAATGGCCGCCTAAAAACACAGCCATTTTAAAAGATGGCCGCCTAAAAACACAGCCATTTTCCAACATGGCCGCCTAAAAACACAGCCATTTTAAAAGATGGCCGCCTAAAAACACAGCCATTTTAAAAGATGGCCGCCTAAAAACACAGCCATTTTAAAAGATGGCCGCCTAAAAACACAGCCATTTTAAAAGATGGCCGCCTAAAAACACAGCCATTTTAAAAGATGGCCGCCTAAAAACACAGCCATTTTAAAACATGGCCGCCTAAAAACACAGCCATTTTAAAACATGGCCGCCTAAAAACACAGCCATTTTAAAACATGGCCGCCTAAAAACACAGCCATTTTAAAACATGGCCGCCTAAAAACACAGCCATTTTAAAACATGGCCGCCTAAAAACACAGCCATTTTAAAACATGGCCGCCTAAAAACACAGCCATTTTAAAACATGGCCGCCTAAAAACACAGCCATTTTAAAACATGGCCGCCTAAAAACACAGCCATTTTAAAACATGGCCGCCTAGGAAAAACCCCAGTACACACACCAACAAGTCTAGACAAAGGCCACGCCTCTACTCTGGCACATCGAGTTGTCTCCCTTGCGTGTACAGATGGCGCCACCATCAGAAGTTGTGACGTCATAGTTACATCCGGGTGAAAGGGGGGTGAATATCAGTTTTATATACTACTTGCCTGACTCTGGGGTCGCTGGTTCGAATCCCGCACGGGATTCGACCAAATTTTCAGCACTAGAATTTGTGCTATACTAAGATAGTGTTATCCCAAAATAACGAAAATACTGTTATATTTTTTGTCATTTTCTACGTTTCAAAGGCCGAATTTCACCTGCACGGCTGTGTTAAAAGTACGGTAAACTTGAAATAAATGGGCTTACGTCTCTTAAACACTTTAGGTTTCCGCCTTACCACGTTAGTGTGTCATTCTAAAATAATTCGGGAGGTTTATAGATGGGAAAATGTGAATTTTTTTGCTTCCAACCCTCTAGTGTGAAAACAACCATTGACACCCATAGCTGTATTCGGTCCCGTACTCTAAACCTGGTGGGTTTTTTCCATCACGGAGCGATCACGTGAACACTACATTCACGGAAATTTTGTGCATATGCTCAAATTTACAATTTAAATTCACTGTTATTGGCATTTCAGAAAGCTGGTTGGATCCCTGTACCGAAAATCTATACGATATTCCTGGTTATAAACCGTATACTTCCTCTAGATCTAGTAGAAAAGGTGGAGGTCTTGTATTGTATATCAATGAAGATATAGACAAGTGTGTCATCCGTGAAGATTTAACTCATCAACAGGAAGATGGAGACTATGAATCTCTTTTCGCCGATCTGGAATCAATTGGCGAATCTTATACTGTGGGAATCATTTATCGACCGCCGGGCAAAAATCTAGAAAATTTTAACAATTGCTTACAACCATTAATGACTCTTCTTAAACCTGACAGGAAAAAATGTATACTAATGGGCGATTAAAACATAGACTTATTTAAAACTGATCGCCATGGTCCATCTAAATATTTTCTTGAAATAATGAAATCCCATTACTTTTTTCCCAAAATAACAAAACCTACTCGCTTCAAATCAACCTCGGCAACATTAATACACAACATTTTTCAAAACTTTCATTTAGACTCTCTAATGTCTGGTATTCTTCTTTCTGACGCAACAGATCATTTCTCAGTTTTTCATATCAACAAAGCGTCTGTGTCAGCCGTTCAATCTAATCACATGTTTATTCGTAGAAAAGTAAACCCAGAGCAACAAAATCTGTTTCGTGACAAAGTCAAAGATATGCATTGGGAAACAAATGATAACATTGACGTAGATAGTGCATTAGACATGTTCACTAATGAATTGAGCTCAGCATACAATGAATGCTTCCCACTTGTCTCTTCAATATTGAACAAGGCTAAAATTCGGAAACCTTGGATAACATATGGACTCTTAACGTCAATTCGAGAAAAAAATAGATTATTCAGACTTCATTTGCGCAGTAGCGATAATGAGATAACAAATGAATATAAAATTATGAAGCAAAATGAGAAAAAATATTATGAAGCAAAATTCAACGAATGCAATAATGAAATAAAAGGTACATGGAAGGTCTTAAATAATCTCATGAGCCGTAGAAAATCTACAAATCTTCCAACGGTATTCAAAATTGATAAGGTCGACATATCTGATCCTATTCAAATTGCTAATGGTGTTAATGATCATTTCACCTCAATGGCATCAAACCCGGAATAAAAAATACCTGCCTCTACAAAAAACTATATGGATTTCTTGAGCGATCCATGTCAAAGCGAGTTCTATCTAGACCCTTGCACAGCATCGGAAATAAAAGAAGTAGTATGTGGCCTGAAAAATAGTGCACCTGGCATAGATGGCTTTCGCTTGTCCCTACTAAGACCAGTTTTAGATTTCATATTAGGACCCTTGTGTCATATTATAAATTTATCATTCAGCCAGGGGGTAGTACCAACGGATTTTAAATTGGCGAAAGTAACTCCTTTATTTAAAAACGGTGAAGCAAATATATTTGAAAACTATCGGCCAATTTCAGTTTTACCTTGCCTCAGCAAAATTATAGAAAAAATCGTTGTCAATAGAATGTCTGGATATTTAGAAGCCAATACTATAATTTGTGCTAATCAGTTTGGCTTTCGTGCTAATCACTCGACATTTTTAGCGGTTTTATCACTACATGACCAATTAGTAGCTGCCAGAGAAGCAAAAAAATATTCAATAGCCACATTTCTTGATCTGTCAAAAGCCTTTGATACAGTTAATCACACGATACTACTTCAAAAATTAAATCATTACGGTTTTAGGGGCATTGCTAATAAATGGTTTCATAGTTACTTATGCAAGCCATCTTAAACCCCTGCAAATCCTTCAAAAAAAGGCAATACGGTTGATTACAGGCTCAGCAAAATTGGAACATACAGCGCCTCTCTTTGCCCGCCTAAAAATACTGTCCATATAGCAATTAAATTGATATTTAGTGTTACTTTTTGTTAATAAATTTTGCAATCATTCAGAACTAATTCCAGTAAAATACAAGTCATTTTTCACAAAGCTTTCGCTGGTACATAGATTCCCGACTAGACAGTCCGGGTTGAATCTTTATCGTAATACTTATCATTCTGATCTATCCCTGTACACCACCAGGATAAAGGGTCCAAAAGTCTGGAACATTTTACCTTCTCATCTCAAATGTGTCAATTCTATGTCACTTTTTAAATCTCGTATTAAAAAACTTATAGCTGAAAATCATGCCATCAGTTTTTAGAAGTACTATATTCGAAAAGTTCGTGGAGTTTGGAACTAAGGAACGCAATTATACCTTATTTGTGTATTTTTTTTATATATTAAAAATTGGCCTTATATAATTTAATAATTTTCACCGGAATTAAAACTATCAATTTGTATATCTTTTCTGGGATAGAACAAGCCCCTAGGGGTTCTACTCCCGCCTTTATTGCGTTATTGTTTAATTCATATGATTATTTTGGTGAATAAATGAAATGAAATGAAATGACTGCCAAGTTAAAATCAATATGAAATCAAACTCAAAAACTCCTCCAGGATATCAAGGCCCTAGCTTTCGACAACGACGTCAACTAGATCGCTTTAATGGTCAGTATCTGCTAATATATGACGTAATTCCATTTGTAAAACTGATTGACAAAGTAACATAAATTGTGAAGTGTAGAACCAGTAAATTCTAGCAGAAATGGGCACAGAGAATGATGTCAAATGCAATATGTTTCTGCCCATTGTCTGCTGTTACACATAAGTATTGAATTTACGGAAGTGATTAATGCTCATCTAAAGGGATTCTGTGTGCCGAAGAGGACGGGGACATCAATACCAGCGAAGCAAGGCCCTGGCTTGCGAGAATGAGGACAGAGCGACTCTGTTCCGAAAAAGGATCATTCAAAATAGCTATGTGCCAAATTTCATGCTTGTAACCGAAAGTGCACAATATTACTGCCCAAATATGATGTATTGTTCGCGCACGGGGTTGTCTAACTCATTAAATACAAATAGTCATTTGTGTATTATAAAACCAGTTGCCTATAAAGTCAGTTTTGAGTATTATCAACGAGTCAGTAGGCCTATAGCTAAGACAGTAAGTCCAGGGATTGGAGGGTCATTGTTTCCATTCCCGCCCACAGAGGGTTAAATTATTCTTCCTTTCAAAACATATTTCATATATGCGAATTGCTTGAGGGTAAAGTTAAACATCATACCAAATTGTCATTTCAAATATTTAAACATCTTTATCCGGCGAAAGTTGGTGAGTTTGTTCCCTTAATTCTGAAATATAGTTGTTGCGTTTGTTTTTATGAAGCAAGATCTATAATTTCATACCAAGTATTATTCAATGTTAATCATAATGACAATGCGTTACTTGTCTTCTTCTTCGCCAATTTGTGAATTATCTAGACTGGGCAGATAAAATGATTACTAGAAGTAGTGAGCTTTTTTTTCTGCTTACAAAGACAGTCGCCTATGACTGTATGCAAATTAGCTGAACCACTGACAAGGTTGCGGCTCATCTTCCTTGGTATATAAGCAATTCAAGGATCTTAAAGTGTATATACATGTACATACTGTTCAGTGAAAATGGTAATATCTGAAGACAAAGACTAATGTGTCGATCGACAGCTTTCAAGCGACTGAAGTTTCCTATGCGTTGACGAAAGAGAATTGAAGTCTGAACGGAAATCAACAAAACAATAATTCGTTCCTCCGAATATACATGTAGTTGTAAATGAATTCAAACGTGCCTGAAGACAGGGTTGTCATGTGAGGTTGAAAAGGAAAGTGTGGCAGAGATCACACTCTCTTAGAGCATGCGTATTTCAGAAAGTCACAAGAACAAGAACAACAACCTGAGCCTCCCGTAGACCTGCGTGCAACAGGTAAAAACATGGGTCGGTGCCTTATAAATTGAAACCTCTTGGGTTCATTGAGGGGTGGCGGAATTATCCCTATAGTGCAGACAACACACACATTTCAACTTCTGCGAAGATATATTGAAGATATATATGCTCGAACACAATATATGAGAATCGGCCGAGGGATAATTTGGCAGATAGAGGGTGCGTCTCGGTGCCATGGGGGTGGGGACACGCATGCTTTCCTTGAGGGTAGTGGTAGGTGTGCTGACATGAAAGCATGAAAGATCGAATTCAGGAAATTAATCATATGCACAGTGTGCACCCAAACTTTAGAAACTCAGTTGTAATTAATATAATAAGTTACACGTGTGGACATAAATGGTTCGTGCAGAAGCTTTAGCGTAAATCATATGATGTAGAATACAATTATTTGATAGCAAGATAGAAGGAAATGTTGTCCTTCATTTGAGATGACACGAAATTAAAAAAACAGGTGTTCGGTACTGCGGGGATTTCCCCGCCAGTTATTTCATATTATATTTCTGAAATAAAATATGGTTCATGCAAAAGCTTTTGGGTAAATCATATGATGTGGAATACAATTATTTGATAGGAAAATTGAAGGAAATGTTGTCCTTCATTTAAGGCGACACGAAATTCAAAACCAACAGGAGTTTGGTACTGCGGGGATTCCCCCGCCAGTTATTTCATATTATACTTCTGAAATAAAATATGGTTCCTGCAAAAGCTTTAGTGTAAATCATATGATGTGGAATAGAAGGACTGGACAGCAAAATTTGAGAAAATGGTGTCCTTCATTTAAAGCGACATGAAATTCAAAACTAACAGCGGGAAGCGGAAGAAAGAAGAAAATGACAAACACATATAAGGCATCCCTAGCGATGCCTAATTAGACAAAGCATTTGGAAGTTATCGCTTGTGAAGAATTTGAATGGAAACCACGGACATGCACAGAAGATTGGAACAAGACCCAGTGGCGCCACCTTCAGGTGGATCTTGCTGAAACGCAATACCAACCCACGTCTGGTCACAATGAGTGTATATGCTAAATTTCGGAGGAATCCGACAAAGCTTTTGGAAGTTATCGTCCGTGAAGAATTTGAACAGACATCCACAGACACAAAGAGAGCAAGACCCATTTTAACTGGAACGGACACGAAGAAGCGAAACTCAGTGGTGCCACCTTCAGGCAGATGTTGCTGAATTGCAGTAGCAACCAGCGTCTTGTCGCAAGATATGCGTATGCCGAATTTCGGGAGAATCCGACGAAACATTTGGACGTTATCACTTTTGAAAATTTTTAACACGGACACAAAGAAGCAAGACCCATTTTGACCCAGTGGCGCCACCTTCAGGCAGATGTTGCTGAAATGCAATACCAACTGGCGTCTTGTCGCAAGGAATGCGTATGCCGAATTTCGGAACAATCCAGCAAAGCTTTCGGAAGTTATCGCTTGCGGAAAATTCAGACAGGCATGCACGGACGTACATGGACACAAAAAAGCAAGAACCATTTTAAAGTCCCCGGCCGCGTTGCGGCGGGGGGCAAAAAATACACCCCATGTCAGTGATCCTTCCATATACACCATGCTGTACACAATATCCGGTATTGTGAGCATGCGTAGGGGTCAAAGGTCAGTTCCGGTCACGTGACCGGAAGCGGAAGTGACCTCACAGAGGTCATATGCAAATTATTTAGGTCAACAGGTGTCCAAATGCTTTTGCATAATACAGGATAATGGTGCGCATGGGTCAAAGGTCACTTCCGTGAACACACACACACGCACGCGCGCACAAACACACGGCATTGGGAGTATTCTATTGTGTACAGCATGGTATATATGAAAGGATCACTGCCATGGGGTGTATTTTACTGTGTACAGCATGGTATACATGGAAGGAGCACTGACAGGGGTCTATTTTACTGTGTACAGCATGGTATACATGGAAGGAGCACTGACAGGGGTCTATTTTACTGTGTACAGCATGGTATACATGGAAGGAGCACTGACAGGGGTCTATTTTACTGTGTACAGCATGGTATACATGGAAGGAGCACTGACAGGGGTCTATTTTACTGTGTACAGCATGGTATGTATGGAAAAAGCACTGACATGGGGCGTATTTTACTGTGTACAGCATGGTATACATGGAAGGAGCACTGACACAGGGGCCTATTTTACTGTGTACAGCATGGTATATATGATAGGAGCACTGGCATGAGGTGTAAGAGCAAGAACAACAACCCGAGCCTCCCGTAGACCTGCGTGCAACAGGTAAAAACATGGGTCGGTGCCTTATAAATTGAAACCTCTTGGGGTTGCAATTCATTGAGGGGTGGCGGAATTATCCCTATATTGCAGACAACACACAAATTTCAACTTCTGCGAAGATATATTGGAGATATATATGCTCGAACACAATATATGAGAGTCGGGCGAGGGATAATTTGGCAGATAGAGGGTGCGTCTCGGTGCCATGGGGGTGGGGACATGCATGCTTTCCTTGAGGGTAGTGGTAGGTGTGCTGACATGAAAGCATGAAAGGTCGAATTCAGGAAATTAATCATATGCACAGTGTGCATCCAAACTTTAGGAACTCAGTTGTAATTAATATAATAAGTTACACGTGTGGACATAAATGGTTCGTGCAGAAGCTTTAGCGTAAATCATATGATGTAGAATACAATTATTTGATAGCAAAATAGAAGGAAATGTTGTCCTTCATTTGAGATGACACGAAATTCGGTACTGCGGGGATTTCCCCGCCAGTTATTTCATATTATATTTCTGAAATAAAATATGGTTCATGCAAAAGCTTTTGGGTAAATCATATGATGTGGAATACAATTATTTGATAGGAAAATTGAAGGAAATGTTGTCCTTCATTTAAGGCGACACGAAATTCAAAACCAACAGGGGTTTGGTACTGCGGGGATTCCCCCGCCAGTTATTTCATATTATACTTCTGAAATAAAATATGGTTCCTGCAAAAGCTTTAGTGTAAATCATATGATGTGGAATAGAAGGACTGGACAGCAAAATTTGAGAAAATGGTGTCCTTCATTTAAAGCGACATGAAATTCAAAACTAACAGCGGGAAGCGGAAGAAAGAAGAAAATGACAAACACATATAAGGCATCCCTAGCGATGCCTAATTAGACAAAGCATTTGGAAGTTATCGCTTGTGAAGAATTTGAATGGAAACCACGGACATGCACAGAAGATTGGAACAAGACCCAGTGGCGCCACCTTCAGGTGGATCTTGCTGAAACGCAATACCAACCCACGTCTGGTCACAATGAGTGTATATGCTAAATTTCGGAGGAATCCGACAAAGCTTTTGGAAGTTATCGTCCGTGAAGAATTTGAACAGACATCCACAGACACAAAGAGAGCAAGACCCATTTTAACTGGAACGGACACGAAGAAGCGAAACTCAGTGGTGCCACCTTCAGGCAGATGTTGCTGAATTGCAGTAGCAACCAGCGTCTTGTCGCAAGATATGCGTATGCCGAATTTCGGGAGAATCCGACGAAACATTTGGACGTTATCACTTTTGAAAATTTTTAACACGGACACAAAGAAGCAAGACCCATTTTGACCCAGTGGCGCCACCTTCAGGCAGATGTTGCTGAAATGCAATACCAACTGGCGTCTTGTCGCAAGGAATGCGTATGCCGAATTTCGGAACAATCCAGCAAAGCTTTCGGAAGTTATCGCTTGCGGAAAATTCAGACAGGCATGCACGGACGTACATGGACACAAAAAAGCAAGAACCATTTTAAAGTCCCCGGCCGCGTTGCGGCGGGGGGCAAAAAATACACCCCATGTCAGTGATCCTTCCATATACACCATGCTGTACACAATATCCGGTATTGTGAGCATGCGTAGGGGTCAAAGGTCAGTTCCGGTCACGTGACCGGAAGCGGAAGTGACCTCACAGAGGTCATATGCAAATTATTTAGGTCAACAGGTGTCCAAATGCTTTTGCATAATACAGGATAATGGTGCGCATGGGTCAAAGGTCACTTCCGTGAACACACACACACGCACGCGCGCACAAACACACGGCATTGGGAGTATTCTATTGTGTACAGCATGGTATATATGAAAGGATCACTGCCATGGGGTGTATTTTACTGTGTACAGCATGGTATACATGGAAGGAGCACTGACAGGGGTGTATTTTACTGTGTACAGCATGGTATACATGGAAGGAGCACTGACAGGGGTCTATTTTACTGTGTACAGCATGGTATACATGGAAGGAGCACTGACAGGGGTCTATTTTACTGTGTACAGCATGGTATACATGGAAGGAGCGCTGACAGGGGTCTATTTTACTGTGTACAGCATGGTATACATGGAAGGAGCACTGACAGGGGTCTATTTTACTGTGTACAGCATGGTATACATGGAAGGAGCACTGACAGGGGTCTATTTTACTGTGTACAGCATGATATACATGGAAGGAGCACTGACACAGGGGCCTATTTTACTGTGTACAGCATGGTATATATGATAGGAGCACTGGCATGAGGTGTAAGAACAAGAACAACAACCCGAGCCTCCCGTAGACCTGCGTGCAACAGGTAAAAACATGGGTCGGTACCTTATAAATTGAAACCTCTTGGGGTTGCAATTCATTGAGGGGTGGCGGAATTATCCCTATATTGCAGACAACACACAAATTTCAACTTCTGCGAAGATATATTGGAGATATATATGCTCGAACACAATATATGAGAGTCGGGCGAGGGATAATTTGGCAGATAGAGGGTGCGTCTCGGTGCCATGGGGATGGGGACATGCATGCTTTCCTTGAGGGTAGTGGTAGGTGTGCTGACATGAAAGCATGAAAGGTCGAATTCAGGAAATTGATCATATGCACAGTGTGCATCCAAACTTTAGGAACTCAGTTGTAATTAATATAATAAGTTACACGTGTGGACATAAATGGTTCGTGCAGAAGCTTTAGCGTAAATCATATGATGTAGAATACAATTATTTGATAGCAAAATAGAAGGAAATGTTGTCCTTCATTTGAGATGACACGAAATTCGGTACTGCGGGGATTTCCCCGCCAGTTATTTCATATTATATTTCTGAAATAAAATATGGTTCATGCAAAAGCTTTTGGATAAATCATATGATGTGGAATACAATTATTTGATAGGAAAATTGAAGGAAATGTTGTCCTTCATTTAAGGCGACACGAAATTCAAAACCAACAGGGATTTGGTACTGCGGGGATTCCCCCGCCAGTTATTTCATATTATACTTCTGAAATAAAATATGGTTCCTGCAAAAGCTTTAGTGTAAATCATATGATGTGGAATAGAAGGACTGGACAGCAAAATTTGAGAAAATGGTGTCCTTCATTTAAAGCGACATGAAATTCAAAACTAACAGCGGGAAGCGGAAGAAAGAAGAAAATGACAAACACATATAAGGCATCCCTAGCGATGCCTAATTAGATAAAGCATTTGGAAGTTATCGCTTGTGAAGAATTTGAATGGAAACCACGGACATGCACAGAAGATTGGAACAAGACCCAGTGGCGCTACCTTCATGTGGATCTTGCTGAAACGCAATACCAACCCACGTCTGGTAACAATGAGTGTATATGCTAAATTTCGAAGGAATCCGACAAAGCTTTTGGAAGTTATCGTCCGTGAAGAATTTGAACAGACATCCACAGACACAAAGAGAGCAAGACCCATTTTAACTGGAACGGACACGAAGAAGCGAAACTCAGTGGTGCCACCTTCAGGCAGATGTTGCTGAATTGCAGTAGCAACCAGCGTCTTGTCGCAAGATATGCGTATGCCGAATTTCGGGAGAATCCGACGAAACATTTGGACGTTATCACTTTTGAAATTTTTTAACACGGACACAAAGAAGCAAGACCCATTTTGACCCAGTGGCGCCACCTTCAGGCAGATGTTGCCGAAATGCAATACCAACTGGCGTCTTGTCGCAAGGAATGCGTATGCCGAATTTCGGAACAATCCAGCAAAGCTTTCGGAGGTTATCGCTTGCGGAAAATTCAGACAGGCATGCACGGACGTACACGGACACAAAAAAGCAAGAACCATTTTAAAGTCCCCGGCCGCGTTGCGGCGGGGGGCAAAAAATACACCCCATGTCAGTGATCCTTCCATATACACCATGCTGTACACAATATCCGGTATTGTGAGCATGCGCAGGGGTCAAAGGTCAGTTCCGGTCACGTGACCGGAAGCGGAAGTGACCTCACAGAGGTCATATGCAAATTATTTAGGTCAGCAGGTGTCCAAATGCTTTTGCATAATACAGGATAATGGTGCGCATGGGTCAAAGGTCACTTCCGTGAACACACACACACGCACGCGCGCACGGACGCACAAACACACGGCATTGGGAGTATTCTATTGTGTACAGCATGGTATATATGAAAGGATCACTGCCATGGGGTGTATTTTACTGTGTACAGCATGGTATACATGGAAGGAGCACTGACAGGGGTCTATTTTACTGTGTACAGCATGGTATACATGGAAGGAGCACTGACAGGGGTCTATTTTACTGTGTACAGCATGGTATACATGGAAAAAGCACTGACATGGGGCGTATTTTACTGTGTACAGCATGATATACATGGAAGGAGCACTGACACAGGGGCCTATTTTACTGTGTACAGCATGGTATATATGATAGGAGCACTGGCATGAGGTGTAATTTACTGTTCACAGGATGGTATATATGCAAGGAGCACCGACATGGGACGTATTTCACTGTGTACAGCATGGCATATACGAAATGAGCACTGACATGGGGCGTATTTTACTGCGTACAGCATGGTATATATGGAAGGAGCACTGGCATGAGATATTTTACTGTATGGAAGAAGCACTGACATGGGGCGTATTTTACTGTGTACAGCATGGTATACATGGAAGGAGCACTGACACAGGGGCCTATTTTACTGTGTACAGCATGATGTATACGATAGGAGCATAGGCATGGGGTGTATTTACTGTTCACATGCACATGTATATATGCAAGGAGCACTGGCATGGGGCGTATTTTTTGACTGTGTACAGCATGCTATATATGGAAGGAGCACTGACATGGGGCATATGTTACTGTGTACAGCATGGTATATATGAAATAAGCACTGGCATGGGGCGTATGTTATTGTGTACAACATGGTATATATGGAAGGAGCACTGGCATGGGGCGTATGTTACTGTATACATCATGGTATATATGGAAGGAGCAATGGCATGGGGCGTATGTTAGTGTTTACATCATGGTATATATGGAAGGAGCACTGGCATGGGGCGTATGTTACTGTATACATCATGGTATATATGGAAGGAGCACTGGCATGGGGCGTGTGTTACTGTATACATCATGGTATATATGGAAGGAGCACTGGCATGGGGCGTATGTTACTGTATACATCATGGTATATATGGAAGGAGCAATGGCGTGGGGCGTTTTTTACTGTGTTCAGCATGGTATATATGGAAGAAGAACTGGTATGGGGCGTATTTTACTGTGTACAGCATGGTATATATGGAAAGAGCATAGATATGGGACGTATTTTACTGTGTACAGCATGGTATATATGGAAGGGCCATTGACATGAGCATATTTTACTGTGTACAGCATGGTATATATGGAAGGAGCACTGGTGTGTGGCGTATTTTACTGCGTACAGAAGGGTATATATGGAAGGAGCACTGGCGTAGGGGCGTATTTTACTGTGTACAGCATGCTATTTATGGAAGGGGCACGGGCATGGGAATATTCCACTCTGTACAGCATGGTAAATATGGAACATTGGCATGAGGCGTATTTTACTGCGTACAGCATGGTGTATATATGGAAGCACTGGCATGGGGCGTATTTTACTGTGCACAGCACGCTATATGTGGAAGGAACATTGGTATGGGGCGTATTTTACTGTGTATATGATGGTATATATGAAAGGAGCACTGACATGGGGCGTATTGTACTGTGTACATCATGGTATACATGGAAAGAAGCACTGGTATGGGGCCTATTTTACTGTGTACAGTATTGTATATACGAAAGGAACACTGGCATGGGGTGTATTTTACTGTTCACAGGATGGTGTATATATGCAAGGAGCACTGGCATGGGGCGTCTTTTACTGTGTACAGCATGCTATATATGGAAGGAGCACTGACATGGGGCATATGTAACTGTGTACATCTTGGTATATCTGGAAGAAGCACTGGCATGAGATATTTTACTGTGTACAGGATGGTATATATGGAACGAGCGCTGTCATGGGGCGTATGTTACTGTGTACAGCATGGTATATATGGAACGAGCGCTGTCATGGGGCGTATGTTACTGTGTACAGCATGGTAGATATGAAAGGAGCACTGACACAGAGGCCTATTTTACTGTGTACAGCATGGTATGTACGATACGAGCACTGACATGGGGTGTACTTTACTGTTCACAGGATGGTAAATATGCAAGGAGCACTGGCATAGGGCGTCTTTTGCTGTGTACAGCATGCTATATATGGAAGGAGCACTGACATGGGGCACTGACATTGTCGGCATCATTGAAAACTGTTGACCGCTTCTCTCCTGCAGGAAACTAGCCTATGTTTATGTATACTATGATTGTCTTTTTCGAATTTGGTGCTAATACTGCTATATGGATATGGAATAGGTCTTTGGATTATGGACGCGGATATTCTTTCATGGACGACGGCTGAATTATGAATGACGGACTAGACGCTTGTATTGTGTACAGCATGGTATATATGGAAAGAGCACTGTCATGGGGCGTATGTTACTGTTACAAGCGTCTAGTCCGTCATCCGTGTACAGCATTGTATATACGAAATGAACACTGATGGAAGAACGCTACCCACCATCGTAGATGTTTGACGAGTACCCCAACGCCGAGGACCGAGTTGAACTCGTGTATAATGGGCCGCACATCATTTCAATGTACAAGCCCCGTTCTGGGCTGAAGTTGTAGTCATTTCAATGTACAAGCCCCTGTTCTGGGCTTCAGTTTGCACGTGATTGTTCTCACGTTGTTGCTGTTATTTATTGTTGAATAAAAAACAAAATGAGATCTCACCCAAAACCCTGTCTTGTGTTTCTGTACAATAGGTTACGAGCTTAAGTGACCATTAATGCCCAATGCTTTAACAGACATGTGGGATTCTAATTTTAACCAAACGGGTATAGGCCAGTCAATGAATGTGCTGAGAAAGTAGCCAATCAGTTGGAGTTTTGACTGGGTTTTTTTATTCAGGTGAACAAGAATTATACAAGAATACAGTATGTATAGAATATGTACAAGAAAAGGTGTATATACAAAAAACTCATGTGTCAGGAGTAGGATTCGAACCCACGCCCTGCATTGCGCAGACCAGCACTTAGGGCTGGCGCCTTAGACCACTCGGCCATCCTGACTTTACAGTTATAGTTTTATAGTTTTATAGTTTTAACTATTGTATCAGAAGTATCAAGTAAAAAACTCATGTGTCAGGACTAGGATTCGAACCCACGCCCTGCATGTGCAGACCAGCACTTGATACTGGCGCCTTAGACCACTCGACCATCCTGACTTTTACAGTTATAGTTACAAGCGTCTAGTCCGTCATCCATAATTCAGCCGTCGTCCATTAGAGAATATCCGCGTCCATAATCCAAAGACCTATTCCATATTCCATATAACAGTATTAGCACCAAATTCAAAAAGACAATCATAGTATACATAAACATCGGCTTGTTTCCTGCAAGAGAGAAGCGGTCAACAGTTTTCAATGATGCCGGCAAGACATCATGATGTTCCAAAAATATCAAATCCGTATCGCTGATCAGTATTCTTAATCCATAATATTCGTTGTAAAGTCGTCATCTAAAGGATGATGTATCTCAGTCACGCTTTGATTGTGACTGTTCATATGAGTACCATGAGGATCTTGAAGTACATGGGTTCATACGGCCCCTAGCCCCGGGTTAAGCGGAATTAGACACAAGTTACGAAACGTAGCGCCATAGATCTTGCACGCTACGTTCGTATTTTGCTATCAGCATGCGATATGTATCGCCAAATTTGAGAAACTTTGAGTGGAGGCGCTTGGTGGAATAGCCCTGTTTTGTAAGTTTCTGTAACAATGTTTTGTGACGTTGATTAAAATCGTGACATTTAACACAGGATCTAGCAAATGCTACTAAGCGAGATATGTATACGCCATATGCAGGTCCCACTGGAATATTACTGTCCAGAAAGGGATAGTTTACGATGTCGAAATTGTAATCATCTCCTTTGTCATAAAGTTGACGGGAGAGAATGCCCGCTTCATTTTTATGGAGATATAGATCTAAATATGATGTGCCTGTAGGGCTGTCTGTAGTTTCCTTCAAATCCAGTGAAGGTGGATATATATCCTTCACTGGATAGCGATTATCCACAGCGAGAAGATCGTCTATATAGCGTTTGGTGAATGAGAAGGAACGCGCTTTGAATGGATCGGTTTTTGAAAGCGCCTGCATATAGTCATATTCATAAGAGAACAGATACAGGTCAGCCAACAGGGGTGCACAATTATTACCCATTGGAATACCTATATGCTGCTGATATATTGTGTTGCCAAATTTCACATAGATATTTTTAATGAGAAATTCAAGCAACAAAGAAACACCCCATGAATGATATCTCTTGTATGTAGTAGAGCTAAAGAATGATTTTTGGCTTCCGACATTAATATACCTACGATCAGTTTTCTTGAACACAGATACTATTAATGAACTTAGACGGTCAATAAGGTCCTGATGAGGGATTGTAGTATAGAGAGTCGAGAAATCCCATGTGGATACATGTCTGTACGGTATGTGACCTTTAGCATCAAGTTCTTCCGTAAGACATTTTGAGTTCTTCAATATCCACATACATTCAACGCCAGAGTTTTTAGAAATACTGACGCAGTCATTATGTCGGCACCTCTTCCCACTTCCCTTATATGTGTGTAATCAATACCTTTCCCAAAATGCTTTTACCTCCTGAAGGGCCCTCGTCAATAGGGTTGAAAGAACCAGCTATGAATCTAGCTTTGTATGGTGATTTATGCATTTTGGGAGTCCAGTATAGTTTTGAAATGTCGTTATGATTGGTTGGAAGACAAATACCTCTTTCCCGGAGAAACTTTTTGTGATTGTTAAATAAATCTTCCAGAGTAAATGCAGTTTGGGAGTAAGCAGACGTATTTGATGAAGATATGTCTACACTCAATTCTTTAACCAGCACCTGGTAATAGTAATATTTACAGATGAATATTATATTATTCGGAGCTTTGTCTGCTGGAACTATGACGAATTTACTCTGGAGATTTGCTAGAACTTCTTGCGAATTGATATTTCTCAGTACTTGTTTTGCTTGAGGAAGAATACTTCTGTCAATATGGCGGATTGTTTCAACGACCTTGCTCTTGGTGAGGTCCAGCCAATCAGCGAGTACTGTAGGTTCAACTTTTTCTCGCTTAGACCAATCAATAACGTACTGTTCCAATGCAGACAGGATTATCTTCTGGTCGGCCTTCAGATTTATTCGTCTTGGTTCTCTATATTTAGGTCCTTTCATCAGGAGTAATTTCAGATCCTTATCGCTCACCACATCATGGTCACCAGTCACAATATGTTTGCATGGTGTATAGATAAAGTTCGACGATTCACAATCACAACTATAGCCTCCTGACGTGTATAAGTTGCAGTCAAACTCCTTGACAGCATTGGAGTAATTGAATATTTAGGTGGCTATAGATTTAGTGTACTTATATGAAATGCAAGGAGGTTCTGTGAACTTAAAATAGTTTGGTACAGCGTTGCGTACCTCTGGATCATTCAGGATTCGAGGTAAATTAATGATGTCCAGTCCTTTATTTAAGTAGTTGAGTTTCAAGAAAAGCCGATCTTGAGATGTTTCGATTATGTTCACTGGACGATACAACCGAAAATACGCTATATCTTGACATACTTTACTGAGTTTTGGTGGTATTATATTTTCTGAAGACGCAGATTGTTGTATACCTCTGGCTATTTGATCTAAAGCTCTCAGAGGTAACGCATACAGAACTGTACGTACGCTATGTATACTATTGGGTGTGTTAGTTAAACCCACTAAGGAATTTAAAAGCGATATGATCGTGAATCATCGAACTATTAAACTTTCCCCAACCATGGCTGCGATGTCTCCGTTGATGAGGTTTAAATAGTTGGGTAATGTTGGATATATTTGAACGGCGGTTTGTAGCATTGCCGAACCCACTGACATTATCATTTAAACCAAACGGAAACACTGACCCAAGTTCTAGCATCCAGAATAATTCCCGCTCTCGGATTTTTCTCTCAAATCCAAAGGGGGAATCCTTAGTAGATGGATAGACGACGTCTATGATCTGAATACTAAAGTTATCCCAGCCATGGTCGGGTCCAGAAAAATGTTTACCTATAAGCAATTGGTTTTTCCTAACGGATTTTCTGTGACCGTTCACCCTAAGATGGAGTGTTTGGGTGGTCTTGCCAACATACTGTTGACCACACTTCTTACAGGAAACTAAATAAATACAGTTTGTAGTAGAACAACTAAGATCAACATACGAGTTAACAGAATATGAGTTACCAGTTAACGCGAAACTAAATGAAGCTGAAGTATTAAAGAGTGGACACGTGAGACATCCACGATGTCCACACTTAGAAATTTTGAAATTATTACATGTAGAATTCGGTGCTAAACAATCATCAAGAGCAATATTACAAGGTTTGATGTCGTGGCCTTGCTTTGCTGTCAGAAATATATCTGTCATTTGGATTGAAAAAGGTCTTAGTGCATTTCGAACTATTAGAGACTCGGCCGAGAAACCTGCACTAAGATTCTTCGGGTCTGTCTTAATATTATTTCTTTCTGTTGTATCCATTATGAGTGGTGGGTGTGCAGGGGCCCGGCCTCGGGGACAACTTGTCCACCAGCAGAATCCAGGCATACACAGGTTAAAATTACAAGCGTCTAGTCCGTCATCCATAATTCAGCCGTCGTCCATTAGAGAACCAAGTCATATGTAGTATTCACAAGTCCAGGTAGGTGGCACTGACTCCACCCAGAAGGACTTTCCGTTTGGGATAAAAGAAGGTGAAGGCATCCTGTTGCGGAATGTACGATCGCATCTGGTTGTCGATGACACGGAATCCTCTGTTGGTCCCACTAGCACTGACCCGGTTCTGAACCACGTCCAGGTAAGGGGCTTTGTTAATGGCAGGGTCGCGCCGGTTGACCCCTTTGCAGCTGAACTTGTTGTTTGATCTCCACCGTAACAGTAGTAGGTCTTGGATGAGAGAGGGATCATGGCATCGCCACTCCACTCCAACTTGAACAGACCTGGAGTCCGCTTGTCGTACTCGTAATGATCACGTCGCGGTAGCCACTGATCACGTCCCGCTTCATAATGGGCTATGCAGCGCCAAATGGCGGCTTCTGATTGGACAAGAGCCTACTTGTATTAGAACCGTACCCAACGCGGCTCCCCCAGTGTGGGTATGATGTACTGGAGGGGATAATAAAATGATTGACCTGTCATCCGTGTTGTTGTTGTTCTCTCATCGGTCTCCATCATGGCGTCAAGGCGTTATACTAGGGCGTTAAGATAAGGCGTTGAGACGGTCGTTAAGGCGTTGAGACGGGCGTTAAGGCGTTGAGATGGGCGTTACGGCGTAACGACGGACGTTGACGGGCGTCACCGTATTTCGATGAATTAGTGTCATTTCCATGAAAATCATAGCTTTAGGTACTAATTCATCAGGGCGTTGAATCGTTAAGCTAGGCGTGGACCGGCGTTACTTTCCATAAAAGCAAGCGTATTCCAAAAACGTGCAATCTCCCCGACCCAGTACGCCCACTACTGGCTCATCTCGACCCCAAAACGTCCATTCCCATGCCTCATGCAAACAACTGTTTCAGGACATGCTGCCTGAACAATATCCTGGTCTGCCCGGTCTGGATTAGAACATACAGATTAGAGCGAACATTAAAGTTTCTCAAAGGACGGCTTTTGATTGGATAAGAGCAGCCGAGAATACATCTAACGGGCAACATACCCAACGCGGCTCCTCCAGCGTGGGTATGATGTACGGGAGGGGATAATAAACTATATGAACACTGGTTGTTGTTGTTCTCTCTCCGGTCTATATATGACCCTGTAGACCTGGTTGATAGGGGTTTCCCTATTTTAGGGGTGAAGTCCGTGTTCCGCTTTTTATATTTTCGGGACAAATCCCAAATTTACATACACCCACTCCCCAACCCTGCCTCTATGGGCAGGTCCCGACAAGCCGTGGACCGATATTAACCCCTCTAGACCTGGTTGATAAGGGTTTGGCATATTTTAGGGGTTAAGTCAGTGTTCCGCTTTTTATATTTTCGGGACAAATCCTAATTTTACATACACCCACTCCCCCACCCTGCCTCCGTCGCCAGGCCCCAATAAGCCGGAGACCGATATTAGCCCCTCTAAACCTGGTTGATAGGGGTTTCCCCTATTGTAGAGGTAAAGTCCGTGTTCCGCTTTTTATATTTTCGGGACAAATCCTAAATTTACATACACCCACTCCCCCACCCTACCTCTGTCGGCAGGCTCCGATAAGCCGGGGCCGATATAAGCCCCACTAGACGTGGTTGATAGGGTTTTTCCCTATTGTAGGGGTAAAGTCCGTGTTCCGCTTTTTATATTTTCAGGACAAATCCCAAATTTACATACACCCACTCCCCCACCCTGCCTCTATGGGCAGGCCCCGATAAGCCGGGGACCGATATTAGCCCCTCTAGACCTGGTTGATAGGGTTTTCCCCTATTGTAGGGGTAAAGTCCGTGTTCCGCTTTTTATATTTTCTGGGCAAATCCTAAATTTACATACACCCACTCCCCCACCCTGCCTTCGTCGGCAGGCCCAGATAAGCCGGAGACCGATATTAGCCCCTCTAAACCTGGTTGATAGGGGTTTCCCCTATTGTAGAGGTAAAGTCCGTGTTCGGCTTTTTATATATTCGGGACAAATCCTAAATTTGCACACACCCACCCCCCCATCCTACCTCTCTTGGCAGGCTCCGATAAGCCGGGGACCGATATAAGCCCCACTAGACGTGGTTCATTGGGTTTTTCCCTATTGTAGTGGTAAAGTCCGTGTTCCGCTTTTTATATTTTTGGGACAAATCCTAAATTTACATACACCCACTTCCCCATGCCGTGATGTCGAAAGGAAAACCCCCACAGCAAGCGGAGCCGCCATTTTGTTTGTTTATATTTTGCGGAGATATATTGGACAATAAACGCTCGACCCTGGGATCACACGGATACTAGACTGGTCATGATAACATCGTCCAACACATATAGATTATGTTTATTACTATAAGTCTTCCTTCCCATGGTTTCGTGTGTTTTTTTCGTGCCAATACGGTTTTGGGGAAACCTGTATGGAGACACTGAGCCACTGGTCATTTAATATCGGCAAACAGATGGCGATATTGTCGGGGACCCTGTGCATTCCATGGATGCTTCGGAAAGGCAGATAAAGGTTATATATTGGCCCGGAGAGGGCTGGATATTGCCGGAGATGACCGGACATTGCCGGAGATGACCGGAGATTCCGGGAGATTGCCGAAGATTAAGACGCAGCGTATTTGAAGTCTCGGGGCTACTTTCTCTCCGCGGAAGCTTCTGCCCGCGACAGCATCACCGCGGAGGAATACATGCCCCAAAGGTCATTTCCGGGTCACGTGACCGGAAGTGTAGGAACTATAGTGAACTTGACCTCTGTGACCTCAGGGGTACCCGGATGTTCACGAATGTTCCAGGGTCCCCGGATGTAAGACTGATGCAATCCAGTGTTCACGGCTCAACATAACGCGGCTGTAGAAACCATTGCATGGGAACCTTTGCCTGGAAACCAGGGTACCCGGATGTAAGACTGATTCACAGGGGTACCTGGATGTTGAAGAGTACCCGGATGTAAGACTGAGGGACGACGCACTCCACTCCAGAAGGAAAACCCCGGATGTTGAAGAGTACCCGGATGTTGAAGGTCAGTACAAATCATCCACGCATACGTCTAAGGTCTAAGGAAAAATTGGAACTCTTCTGTGTTCGGAGGTAGTTTTTGGCCATTCCATCGTTCTAAACCGGAAGTGACGTCACACTTGCGCAGACCCACCCCACCAAATCACGTGACCTGCGCAGTGATCTGCGCACACAGACCTGCGCACTTACGTTTTTCTTTTCTGCGCATGCGCAGTGAACCAAACTTACGTCAATATGCGGTTTATATACTACTCGGAGGCATTTGCCGAATTGACCGTGAAATAAACAACACAGGGTGGTTATTTGAGTCCACAGAAACAGACGTTTTAATAAACCTGTAGTGAGAATAGGTTTTCTCACTGTCTTGTCAGTTTAGATAAATAGACTATTAACGAATAGTGTTAGATTGATGCAGGGAAGTGCTTTATTATAGAGTTATCTCCCCTTGGTAGAGTGCGCTGATTGCCCATTAGCCAATCAGAGTAACTCGCGGGCTTGGTAAAGAAGCCAGAGAAAGACTTGACTTGGGACAGACAAGACTGAAAGACGACTTCTCCCGGGGTTTTAACCGGCAGGTAAGCCTGTCCCCTATACAGGCTAATATCTATGTAGCTGTAGTTACCACAACTGGTGTCTAGAAGTTTAATTAACCTGTTCAAATTGGTCCGTTGTAGACAAATTTGATCTGGTTGGCGATTCTGGCGTACGTTTGCCTTTTGCTGGTCGGCCATCTTGTGATTTGTATTTTGAGAAAATTTGCGTGTGAAAATCATATTCCCGAGTCCTGACAAATTTGTTGACTGCTGCTGACGATTGGGTCGATATAAGCTGGAAGCTTGTTGCTTTATAGAAGGGGTTTTGTGGAATTTTGAACTTCCAACGAAATTCTGGGATAATTTTTCCTCGTCAGCATGGACACGTTTTTTGGGAGTTGAACAGCTGTTCAATGGCGGATTTTCTAAATGAAAGTTCGTAGACTTTCATTAGTCGTTAACTAATGATTATACGGCAATAGTTCTCAAGCTCTGTGCAGTATATGGTATGGCTTGGCAATGATTGTTCCGTGAACTGAGCCAAAAACAGTCTGTGTGTTGTGACGAAAATTGGACCCTTGATAGTCTTCTCTTTCGTCAGATTGATTTATTTGCCATATTTGTATTGGTACAATTTATCGCGAGTGAAGCGGGGTTATTTTGAACTACCCCAGTTTACAATTTGGTTTGAGTTCGCGTTCCTTTTGAAAATTTTGCGAGTTTACTGACACGTTGTTGTTGTTCATTTGGCACAACAACAACAACAACGACAGTAACTTGAAGGGTAACATTCGGGAATCAAAAGGAATAGGATTGTAATTGTTTAGGTTGGTTAGACGGCCAGTATAGCGGGCAAACTTGCCTGCTGGTTGCCTTAAATATTGCACCTTAGATTTAATTGGAGTTTTGTATGCTTTGGGGAATTTTGTTATATTTATTTTTCAGAGATACTATTTGGTGGGGGAAATTAGGATTAGCAGTTGGGATAAAGGTTTTGACAGGTGCAATATTTGAATGGTTTATATGTTTGTGTTGTCATGTATTATGTGTACCGGTACTGTTTGTGTGTCCATATTTGTATTTTTGTGGTTTGTTCATAGTCCTGTCCCATGATAATTATATTTTTTATGTGTTCAGTGGTTGGGTTGGTAATGTTGGGGTTGTTGGATTAGATTTTGTGCATGGGATGAAGTTTTAGTGACTGAACGCGGTCAGATTAGTCATTTCCTTTCGGTTCGGTGATTGAGTTTGGGGTACAGGGTCAGGATCAGTCGTGCTGTTGACAAATTCTGGTTCAGATGCAAGATTGGTATTTGCGTCATTAATTTTTCTTTTTCTTTTGTGACCTGAATTTGTCATTCTTGCTGTTACAAGCGTCTAGTCCGTCATTCATAATCCAGCCGTCGTCCATTAGAGAATATCCGCGTCCATAATCCAAAGACCTATTCCATTTTCCATATAACAGTATTAGCACCAAATTCAAAAAGACAATCATAGTATACATAAACATAGGCTTGTTTCCTGCAAGAGAGAAGCGGTCAACAGTTTTCAATGATGCCGGCAAGACATCATGATGTTCCAAAAAATATCAAATCCGTATCGCTGATCAGTATTCTAATCCATAATATTCGTTATAGAGTCGTCATCTAAAAAAGATGTATCTCAGTCACGCTTTGATTGTGACTGTTCATATGAGTACCATGAGGATCTTGAAGTACATGGGTTCATACGGCCCCTAGCCCCGGGTTAAGCGGAATTAGACACAAGTTACGAAACGTAGCGCCATAGATCTTGCACGCTACGTTCGTATTTTGCTATCAGCATGCGATATGTATCGCCAAATTTGAGAAACTTTGAGTGTAGGCGCTTGGTGGAATAGCCCTGTTTTTTAAGTTTCTGCACCAATGTTTTGTGACGTTGATTAAAATCGGCACATTTAACACAGGATCTAGCAAATGCTACTAAGCGAGATATGTATACGCCATATGCAGGTCCCACTGGAATATTACTGTCCAGAAAGGGATAGTTTACGATGTCGAAATTGTAATCATCTCTTTTGTCATAAAGTCGACGAGAGAGAATGCCCGCTTCATTTTTATAGAGATATAGATCTAAATATGATGTGCCTGTAGGGCTATCTGTAGTTTCCTTCAAATCCAGTGAAGGTGGATATATATCCTTCACTGCGTCATTTATATAGCGATTATCCACAGCGAGAAGATCGTCTATATAGCGTTTGGTGAATGAGAAGGAACGGGCTTTGAATGGATCGGTTTTTGAAAGCGCCTGCATATAGTCATATTCATAAGAGAACAGATACAGGTCAGCCAGCAGGGGTGCACAATTAGTACCCATTGGAATACCTATATGCTGCTGATATATTGTGTTGCCAAATTTCACATAGATATTTTTAATGAGAAATTCAAGCAACTCTATAAACAAAGAAACATCCCATGAATGATATCTCTTGTATGTAGTAGAGCCAAAGAATGCTTTATGGCTTCTGACATTAATATATCTACGACCAGCTTTCTTGAACACAGATACTATTAATGAACCCAGACGGTCAATAAGGTCCTGATGAGGGATTGTAGTATAGAGAGTCGAGAAATCCCATGTGGATACATGTATGTACGGTATGTGACCTTTAGCATCAAGCTCTTCCGTAAGACATTTTGAGTTTTTCAATATCCACACACATTCAACGCCAGAGCTCTTAGAAATAATGGCGCAATACCTTTCCCAAAATGCTTTTACCTCCTGAAGGGAGGTGTCTTATTGGGACTTGTTCGTGGGAGTCTATAGCACTGTCAATTTCTGTTGGCTATTTTTCACTGGTGTGGTCGACTTAAAATGTATAGCAATAGTTTGACTTTGTATTATCGGTCAAACTACATTGACTTTTCCGGTGGTCAGTTTTTGTGAATTTGATTGGGACATTCACTGAAAATCTATGGCCTAAAGGCTAAGAGTTCAATTTAGTAATTTTTGGAATTCGCCCAATTTCATCGTCAAGTTCATCTGGCTATTTATTGCCTGGTAGCGCGAGGGATTAGCTGGTGCTTACGTTGAATGTGGGGGATTTTCTCTCATTTGATTGAAATTCTTGCTAGCCATGGCATAGAACATTCAAATTAATGTTTCAATAGATTTGCTAATATATTGGTACCTATTTTTACCTGCGGCACGCAGGTCTACGAGAGGCTCGCGTTGTTGTTGTTCTTGTTGTTCTTGTTCTTCTTGTGACTTTTTGAAATACGCATGCGCTAAGAGAGTGTGATCTCTGCCACACTTTTCTTTTCAACCTCCGATATCACATGACAACCCTGTCTTCAGGCACATTTGAATTCATTTGCAACTATATTTGGTGGAATGAATTATTGCTTCGTTGAATTCCATTCAGACATCAATTCTCTTACGTCAACACGCTAAAAAAAAAAGCTGTCGATCGACACATCAGTCATTGTTTTCAGATATTACCATTTTCACTGAACAGTAATTACACGTATATAATTTTTAAGATCCTTGAATTGACTATATACCAAGGAAGATGAGCCGCAACCGTGTCAGTGGTTCGGCTAATTTGCATACAGTGATAGGCGACTGCCTTAGTAAGTTGAAAAATAAGTTAACTACATCTATAACTCATTGTATCTACCCAATCTAGATAATTCACGAATTGGTGAAGAAGTAGATAAGCAACGCATTGTCATTATGATTAACATTGAATAATACTTGGTATCAAACTATAGATCATGCATCATAAAAACAAACGCAACAATTACGTTTCAGAAGTTAGGGACAAACTCACCAACTTTCGTCGAATAAAGATGTTTAACTTATAGAAATGACAATTTGGTATCATGTTTAACTTTATCCCCCCAAGCAATTCGCATATATGGAAATATGTTTTGAAAGGAAGAATAAGTTAACCCTCTGTGGGAATCGAAACAATGACCCTCCAATCACTGGAGATGAACTTACTGTCTTAGCGAAACCGACTCATTGATAATACTCAAAACTGACTTTATGCGCAACTGGGTTTTTTATACAGAAATCACTATTTTGTATTTAATGAGTTAGACAACCCTATGAGCGAACAATACATCATAGTTACAAGTATGAACTTTGGCACATGGCTATTTTGAATGGTCCTCTTTCGGAACACGCTCTCTATCCTCATTCTCGCAAGCCAGGGACTCGCTTCGCTGGTATTGATGTTCTCGTCCTCTTCGGCACTCAGAATCCCTTTAGATTCACTCCCGTGGATTCAATACTTATGTGTATCAGCAGATAATGGGCAGAAACATATTGCATTTCACATCATTCTCTCAAGTCAGAGCCCATTTCGGCTAGAATTTACTGGTTCTACACTTCACAATTTACGTTACTTTGTCAATCAGTTTTACGAATGGAATTACGTCATATATTAGCAGATGCTGACTATAAAAGCGATCTGTTTGACCTCGTTGTCAAAAGCTTGGGCCTTATTTCCCGGAGGAGTTTTTGAGTTTGATACTTAGATGCCTTTCATATTGACTTTAACTTGGCAGCCGTTTTCGTGAATGCAATAATTGATGTACCAAAAGATAATAACGAGAATTCGACATAATTCTCTTGCACACAAACCTTGTTCAGTGAACTAGTCCTGACATTTCGAACATAAATCACCTTCGGAATGAATTAGTGACAAACATATTCGCGAATTGAGTATAGGGAGATATCCATAGATACTGACTAGAAATGTTTCTTATTTGCAGAATTTTATTTTTAAAAAAAGAAATTAATAAAATAAGCAACCTTCAAAAAGGCTTGGTCGAACATGAGATGATATTTCCTAAGAATTAAATAGTTAATCATTTATATAGAAGGAGCAAACCATTGACTTGCTGCATGGAAAAGAGTGTCAAGGTATTCAGTTTGCAGATGATAACACACGTAAATGCAGAAACTTAATTAATTATTCTAATCAAATATCAATACTGTCACAGGCCTCAATTTGAATAGTGAAAAGTGTAACTATGCCCCTTGGACAGTTGGGTAAAGCCTTCAACCCCCTTCCATAGTTTCACAGATCAAAGAGATGGACCTGATACTAAATTCATTGAAAATTAACTTAAGGAAATATAAATTTTCCAGTTTGCTCGGCAAAGTAAGCGAGAAGGGTAACTGAAGCGCGTCGATTTTCGCGCTACGATTAAATCCTTGAAATTTATTTGGATTTCCAAATATTTGAAAGCTTTTTTTATTTGCAAAAAGCAACAGCTGAACCGAATGTTTTGAAACTTGGCATACATGATACTTGTACCAAGACATTGCCAAAGCGATCATTGTGACTTCGTCTGTCAATTCAAAATAGACGGCACGGACTAGTCAAAACCGTTGGATTTTGAACGGGGAAAGTGAATATACATATATTGTATCAGACCTATTACGCAATTCCTACAATTGTGGGTTAGAAGTTGAAAATTACTTCCCTTGGCATGAAAACACTGGCAGATGGCGCTTGTTCTACATTTACCACTATCTCCGCTGATATGCCTTTCACTGTATTATTGCCACTGCCGCAGGTTTTGACTACAATGTAGTCATTTCTCACTTGTTTACCTGCGGCACGCAGGTCTACGAGAGGCTCGCGTTGTTGTTGTTCTTCTTCTTGTTCTTGTGACTTTTTGAAATACGCATGCGCTAAGAGAGTGTGATCTCTGCCACACTTTTCTTTTCAACCTCACATGACAACACTGTCTTCAGGCAAGTTTGAATTCATTTGCAACTATATTCGGTGAAATGAATTATTGCTTCGTTGATTTCCGTTCAGACTTCAATTCTCTTACGTCAGTCGCTGTCGGTCGTCACATCAGTCACTGTCTTCAGATATTACCATTTTCATTGAACAGTATGCACATGTATATACAATTTAAGATCCTTGTATTTCTTATATACCAAAGAAGATGAGCCGCAACCTTGTCAGTGGTTCAGCTAATTTGCATACAGTCACAGGCGACTGTCTTAGAAAGTAGAAAAATAAGTTCACTACTTCTAGTAATCATTTTATCTACCCAATCTAGATAAAACCCAAATTGGTGAAGAAGCATAACAAGTAACACATTATCATTATGATTAACATTGAATAATACTTTGTATCAAATTATAGATCATGCATCATGAAAACAAACGCAACAATTACGTTTCAGAAGTAAGCGGAACAACTCAGCAACTTTCACTGAATAAAGATGTTTAACTTTACCCCCAAGGAATTCGCATATATGGGAATATGTTTTGAAAGGAAGAATAACTTAACCCTCTGTGGGAATCGAAACAATGACCCTCCAATCCCTGGACTTGCACTTAATGTCTTAGCTATACCGACTCATTGATAATACTCAAAACTGACTTTATGCGCAAACGGTTTTATAATGCATAAATGACTTTGTAGTATTTAATGAGTCAGACAACCCTATGCGCGTACAACACATCATAGTTGTGCAGTTATATTGTGTACTTTCGGTTACAAGCATGAAATTTGGCACATAGCTATTTCGAATGATCCTCTTTCGGAACACAGTCCCTCTATCCTCATTCTCGCAAGCCAGGGCCTTGCTTCGCTAGTATTGATGTTCTCGTCCTCTTCCGCACTCATAATCCCTTTAGAATTGCATTAATCACTTCCGTAAAATCAATACTTATGTGTATCAGCAGACAATGGACAGAAACATGTTGCATTTGACATCATTCTCTCAATTCAGAGCCCATTTCTGCTAGAACTTACTGGTTCTACACTTCAGAATTTACGTTACTTTGTCAATCAGTTTTACGAATGAAATTACGTCATATATTAGCAGATACTGACCATAAAGGCGATCTATTTGACCTCGTTGTCAAAAGCTAGGACCTAGATTTCCTTGAGAGTTTTTAAAATTTATTTTGATACTTAGATACCTTTCATATTGACTTGGAAGTCATTTTCGCGAATGCAATAATTTGATGTACCAAAAGATAATAACGAGAATTCGACATGATTCTCTTATACACACAGACCTTGTTTAGTGAACTAACCCTGAAATTTCGCACTTAAATCACCTTCCGAATGACTTAATGACAAACATATTCGCGAATTGATTATAGGGAGATATCCATAGATACTGACAAGAAATGTTTCTTATTTGCAGAATTTGATTTAAAAAAAAAAACTTAATAAAATTATCAACCTTCGAAAAGGCTTGACCAAACATGTCGGATGAGGTGATATCTCCTAAGGGTGAAATAGGTAATCATTTGTATAGAAGGAGCAAACCATGTATTGATATTGGCTTGCTGCATGGAAAAGAGTGTCAAGGTACCGTATTTAGTTTGCAGATGATAACGCACATAAATGCAGAAACTTAATTTATTATTCTAATCGAATATCAAGACTGTCACAGGCCTCAATTTGAATCGTGAAAAATGTCATTATGCCTCTTGAACAGTTCGATAAAGCCTTCAACCCCATTCCATAGTTTCACAGATCAAAGTGATAGACCTGATAATAAATTCATTGAAAATTAACTTTGAAGGAAATATAAATTTTCCATTTTGCTCGGCAAAGTAAGCGAGAAGGGAGACTGAAGAGCGTAGATGTTCGCGCTATGACTAAATCCTTGAAATTTGTTTGGATTTCCAAATATTTGAAAGCCTTTTTGATTAGCAAAAATCAACGGCTGAACCGAATGTTTTGAAATTTGGAATACACGATACTTGTACCAAGGCATTGTCAAAGCGATCATTGTGACTTCGTCTGTCAATTCAGTATAGACGGCACGGACCAGTCAACATCGTCGGATTTTGAACGGGGAAAGCGAATATATATATGGTGTCAAACCTATTAGTCAATTCCTACAATTGTGGGTTAGAAGTTGAAAATTACTTCCCTTGGCATGAAAACACTTGCAGATGGCGCTTTTTTTCTACAATTACCACTACCTCCGCCGATATGTCTTTCACTGTATTATTGCCACTGCCGCAGGTTTTGACTACAATGTAGTCATTTCTCACTTGTTTTTTTGGACTTGGGTCAAAATTTATCCTCATAGCTTGGCTACTAACTTCGTGGCTTTTCGTGAGGTGTTACTTGTAGCTGAATGCTACCTGTGAGTTTACATAGTGATTACATAAATTGCTGGTGGTGTTCATTCTGATTTGGTGAGTTACACTGTACAAATTGAATTGACCTCATATTCTGTGGTGGTCAGTATACACTGTAAACCTTGATGGTGTACTCAATGGTGACTTACACTGTAAAAAGGGTGAGTGATCAGTGTTGCTGAAATACACTCAGTATTTTGGGAATAATAAATTTTGAGTTTAAATAAACAGTCAAAATTTTGGTGGTGGGGTGTTAACAAACTTGTACCATATTTAATCAGATTTTGATCTGGTGAATGTGGTTGATTGTTTGGTGTTCATTACAACACAAACTCTGATTGTATTTTGAGATTTGAGTGTTGACATATCAACACTGCACTCAATTTGATTGTGGTCTGGTGGTGTTAAGTGGCACCATCTGATTTTGATTGAGAGTTTAGTGTTTATTCAAACACACATCCTTGGGTTTACTTTGAAAAAAAAAAAAATTAAGAATTAAAATTTTTCTTTTGAGTGCTGACATATCGGCGCTACACTCAATTACATTGTGGTCTGGTGGTGTCAAGTGACACCATCTGATTTTGGTGGAGTGATTAGTGTTTATTAAAACACACACTCTTACATTTAGTTGAAAAAAACAGAAAAAAAACAGTTGGTGTTGGCATCAACACTGCCACCGATTTTGGAAGAGCATTTATTAAATAACCAACCATAATTCTAGTTGGTGATTTGGAAATGCCAACTTGGTGAATTTTGATTTTTTTTTTTTTTTTTGAGAAATAGACTTTGATTGCTGATAACTCCGTCTCACTTGGTATTGATTGACACCATTTGATGATTATTTGGTATTCAACATACATGATATTGGGCCATTAGGCACTAACTAGTCTACTAGTGACAGCAATTATTTTGTATTTTATTTGGTTTGGTTTGTTTCTAGTTTTTGGACTTTCACAGGGCAAATTCACAGGGAAGTTGCAACAACGCGTTGACTGCGGTAACGCGTGTGCATTCAGCTTCTAAGTGTTTCGTTCTTTCATTTGTTTCGTTGATTTTCTGGAACGGAAACTCACTGAGTGTGAGTAGTTGACACTACCACTTATTTCTGTTTCATACAGAAAACAGAATTATTGTGCACAGCCATTGCTGTCAAGTTGGTTGACCGGTAAATTTTGAGCTGCGCATTTTATTTTTCCTGCAGCTTGGTTGGAATTTATTATAGCTAGATTTGTACCATTGGAGGCGAGTCTGGTTAATAGTATTTTGACAAATCAAGTAAGGCAGGTAAATTTATTTCATGGCAGCCATTTTGGAAGTGAGTATTGCAGTTTATTGAATATTTTCATTTGCATTTTGTGGAGTCTCGCAATTCACACCATGACAGAACTGGTACCAGTAGATGTATCGACGGCACATATTGAACAAGTCCAAGAGAATTCGTTGATGGAGAATTCTCTTATTAGTGGAGTAGATGAGTATGTTTCAGAATTAATTGAAAAACATGTAGGGGAATTGCGAACTGAGATGGAAAATTACATACAAAATTTGAGGGGGGAAGGGAATCTGTTGTTCAGAGTCTCTCTCAGGGCTTGCGAGAATGTGCTAACAGGATCGGTCAGCTGGTATCTAACGAGGGTGAATGTGTTACCAAAATCGGTGAGCTAGTATCTAACCAGAAGAAGCTCTCTGGGACGTTGACACAATGTGTTGATAAGGTTTGTAAATTGGAGAACTGGGTGGGAACGGAATTGACAGGGATGGAGACTAGATTAGGGGCAGGGGTAACCAACTTGAGTGAACAACTGGGACTGATAATGACAATGATGCAAGGCCAGGGGACTAGTCCAATGGTTAGAGGGGAGGGGGCTGATGCTAGTTCAGTGCAGACTGGTGGCAGTGCTGTTAGGCTGTTAACGGGTAATGTTGAACAGGAATATTTGTAAGCGGTCAATGTTGTGCAAATGCCGGGGTTGGGGGGTGGGGAATGCAATGCTGGTGAGGGTGCCCAGCATGCACCTTATACGCATACAGGGGTGGTGAAGTCTTGCGAGGGGTCAGAGCATCATCAGAGGGTGGAGCACTCTTCTGTGCCCATCTCTGACCCTTTCGTCCCTTCATATAGTAAGGTTGGGGAGGAGCACAAAGGTAGCCATTTCTCTCCATCCATTGATCATTCTGGCATTGCTCATGGTCAGGAGGACAAGGGAGATAATTTAATAGGGTCAAATGTTTCGTGACCTATCCAGCGACATAAAGCGAGTTTGAGATCGCGTCGACTTCTCCGTGGTCCTCCACCAGTACGCTGGCGTAGCCGTAGCCCTTTAACATCACGTGGTCGTAGCCCTTCGGCGTCACCTTTTACACGTAGTAGCAGCCGTCCACTTCCGAAAACATTAGTTTTTTTCCGGCGATGCCAAAGGTTGGTCGCCGTTTAAGATTAAATTTGAATTGGAAGTACAAGATCGGAAGTGGAGCAAGGCAAAATCTCTAAAGCGTTTGACTGAGTGCATGCATGGCAAGGCCATCGAGTATTACTCTTTCCTACCGAAAACAGTTTGAAATTCTTTTGATGAGCTGTTTGAAGCCTTAGACAAACGGTATGGCGATCCTCAAGCAATCAGACATCAGTTGCAGGTGGAGGAGCGAGGGGCCGATGACACTTTGGCTGATTTTGCTTATAGGTGTGTCCGGGGGCTCCACGTGAGTTAGTCGAATCGATAGCCGTGGAGCAATTTTTCAAAGGTTGTCACGAACCACAGGCTGTAGTTTTGTTTGCTATGGAGAAAGACCCCAAAACTATTCATAACTGTGTGAACGCATCACTGTATAATCATCAAGCTTTGAATGTAGCAGGGGTTCGTCTAGTTTCCACGGAAATCGAGTCTATGGGAGGGGATTTTTTACGGGAGGGTCGGGGTGAGTCTCCAGTGAGACTTGTTACTTCTCCCAAGCTACCGGTAGCCTGTGAAGCCCCTATTAACAGAGTTACCTGTTACTCGTGTGGGAAAAATGGGCATAAGAGCTTCCGATGTCCCCAAGTACGATGCCATCTTTGTCGCCAATTAGGGCACATAAGTCGAAGTTGCCCCGTTCGCACTAATCTTGATGGGTTGGTGACCACGGGAGGACCTGCCTCGTCGGATGGTGCCGGGTCGACTGCTGCAATGGTAGTTCCGGTCAGGGTCGGGTCAGTTCCAGTAAGAGCTATAGTGGGGACTGCTTCTCAGGTTACAGTCATGAATCCGGACTTATTTGAAAAGTTAGGGCTTACAGGACTGTCATCCACTCCCATTAAGCTAACTGGTGCATTTCAGGGTACGGCCAGTATGGGAATGTTAGTTCGACAGGTTCCCCTTTCTGTTGCAGGGTTTAACTGCTTTGGAGACATGATTGTATCTCCGGTGGTTCAGGATTTGTTACTGGGCTCGGACTTTCTGTCTGCTTATGGCTGTGTTGTTGATTTTAAGAAGAAGGCCCTGGTCATTGGGAACATGGGGGTTCCTGCAGTGAAATGCTAATGCATGCTGACCGGGTTGGACAGAGCTTTAGTTTAGTTATGTTTTAGCATTGGTAATGTTAGGGGGGCAATGCAGATTGACAGTAGGCATTGGCATGTGATGCCATCTAGCACACTGTTTTGAGTTGATTTTGATGTTGGTGATGTCTTTGTATTTTGATGTAGGTGATGTGGCATTTTGGTTTGATGTTGTGTAGGTTGTTTTTTGGTTTTTGAGGGGAAAGATAAAAAAATGATAAAATGTCGGACAAGAAATCTGTGATATGTGTGGATGTTGAATAATGATGTGGTGTGTCGGATAATGGTGTTTTTGTGGATTTGTGATGTGTGGGCCTATATTTTAGAATGATTATTTTTGGTAGATTGAGTGTTCAGTAGAGTGTGGTGAGTGTACCTATTTTAGAACAGTTGGTGTGTTGGGAGAATATGTGATGTGTGGTGGAAAAATGTGCAGTGTGTGTTGCGCGGTGTGATGGAGATATGTTCAACTTTTTAGGGGGTTAGGAGAAAGGCTTGAGTGAAAGTGGAGTGGATGGGGTTGTGGAATGGTGGTTTGGGTTAAATTTTATCTGTGGGTTCAGCCCTCACGGTTGGCACATCATTCGGCAATGGTTAAATGGTGTTAAATGTAAGTTACTTGGATGCTACATGAGTTTTTGCCGAGGAGAGTGCGAATTGTGAGGGATGATTTAACAAGGGGAGAGAATGACGGGGCAATCTATGTTGGAGACACAGGGCCAGAGGAGTTTGTGGCCACAACTCTGCTTGTGTCTTCTCTATGGAAGCCCCAGTGAGATATGTGCCGGTGTTTGTCATCCCGGTTTAAATTTAATGAATCAGGGTCTGAAATAAAAGTCGGACATCGGACAAGCCTTGACCTTGTTTGGTTAAATGCTCGCTGTGAAGCATTATGTCTGATCAAATTCGGGGATCATTTTAGATATGTTTATTCAGACCCTGGTTAATTGATCACTGGCAATGCGGTAACATTAGCAACGCAGTGCACTTCTGTTCAATGGATTCCGATATTCCTTCTGGTCCTGCAGCTTCATTCACATGTTGAGTTGACGTGTTAGCGGCACCTTGTGCACGGGTGTTTCACATGCGTTGATTCTTCATGTGTGTATCTCTGTTGATGCATACAGAGGATATTGGTTTCCTGAAGCCTTGAGCTATATGAGTAGTCTCACAATGTATGGAGGACTGACAGGCAGTTACTGTTTTAGTCAGACTATGTTCGCTAGCCAATCAATCAACTATTGAGAGACTGAGTGTCTTGCAGTTATTGCCTAAGTCAGACTATTCTTGATGGGATATCTGATATAGCCAGTCCCTCTAGTTAGGGGAGTCTGGCAGTTATTTCTTGGTCAGCCTGATTATAGCCAGTCTTTCAATTTAACAGGGACTGATAGGTTTTCAAACTGAGCAAGCTCTCAACGAGTGCTGACAGTCGAAGAGTTATTGTCGCTATTGTCGTTAGTCAAAACTTAATGGACTGTCTGATATAGTCAGTCCCTCAATGTACGAGAGTCTGGCAATTATTTCATTAGTCGGTCTGTTTCTTGACAGGCTGTATAGTGTAGCCAGTCTCTCAGTTTAAGAGGGGCTGACAGATTATAAAATGTCAGGTGCATTTTGTCAAACATATTTTTGGACTGTCTGATCTAGCCAGTCCCTCAATTTAGGAGAGTCTGGCAAGTATTTCCTTAGTCAGTCTGTTTCTTGACATGCTGTATAGTGTAGCCAGCCTCTCAATTTAAGAGGGGCTGACAGATTATAAAATTGAGTGAGCCCTTAATTTATGAGGGGAAGGGGAGGTTGGGGGGAAAGGTAGATTCCAGAGTGAGTCGGACTGGTACCAAAAGTGGGCCAGTTCGCTCCAGCTCCTTTGCGTCTCCTTTGGAAAATTAGAGGTCTGCTGAAAAATCGACTTGAGGGTTGGGGTTAGAGATCAGCTTCTATGATCTGGGGTTGGGTATTTTATTGTCGGACTAATTTTACGTAGATTGTTCTTAGGTTATGTCCGGTTTTTAGCCCAGTTCAAAGTAGAGAAAGCTTTAGGTACAGTTCCGTACTTTTATGGTATGTTTTTTTATCATTGGGAATACTTTGTTGGAGTTTTAGACTCTGTCAGTCGCTAGTATGCCCTTCCCCAAAAAGAAAAGGGAGAAGGGTGTAGTGAGAATAGGTTTTCTCACTGTCTTGTCAGTTTAGATAAATAGACTATTAACGAATAGTGTCAGATTGATGCAGGGAAGTGCTTTATTATAGAGTTATCTCCCCTTGGTAGAGGGCGCTGATTGCCCATTAGCCAATCAGAGTAACTCGCGGACTTGGTAAAGAAGCCAGAGAAAGACTTGACTTGGGACAGACAAGACTGAAAGACGACTTCTCTCGGGGTTTTAACCGGCAGGTAAGCCTGTCCCCTATATTGGCTAATATCTATGTAGCTGTAGTTACCACAAACCTATAGAAAAGATTTACACAGATGCTTTATTGCAATTACAAGCGTCGTCGTCGTCCATTAGAGAATATCCGCGTCCATAATCCAAAGACCTATTCCATATTCCATATAACATTATTAGCACCAAATTCAAAAAGACAATCATAGTATACATAAACATAGGCTTGTTTCCTGCAAGAGAGAAGCGGTCAACAGTTTTCAATGATGCCGGCAAGACATCATGATGTTCCAAAAATATCAAATCCGTATCGCTGATCAGTATTCTTAATCCATAATATTCCTTGTAAAGTCGTCATCTAAAGAATGATGTATCTCAGTCACGCTTTGATTGTGACTGTTCATATGAGTACCATGAGGATCTTGAAGTACATGGGTTCATACGGCCCCTAGCCCCGGGTTAAGCGGAATTAGACACAAGTTACGAAACGTAGCGCCATAGACCTTGCACGCTACGTTCGTATTTTGCTATCAGCATGCGATATGTATCGCCAAATTTGAGAAACTTTGAGTGGAGGCGCTTGGTGGAATAGCCCTGTTTTATAAGTTTCTGCAACAATGTTTTGTGACGTTGATTAAAATCATCACATCTAACACAGGATCTAGCAAATGCTACTAAGCGAGATATGTATACGCCATATGCAGGTCCCACTGGAATATTACTATCCAGAAAGGGATAGTTTACGATGTCGAAATTGTAATCATCTCTTTTGTCATAAAGTCGACGAGAGAATGCCCGCTTCATTTTTATAGAGATATAGATCTAAATATAATGTGCCTGTAGGGCTGTCTGTAGTTTCCTTCAAATCCAGTGAAGGTGGATATATATCCTTCACTGCGTCATTTATATAGCGATTATCACAGCGAGAAGATCGTCTATATAGCGTTTGGTGAATGAGAAGGAACGGGCTTTGAGTGGATCGGTTTTTGAAAGCGCCAGCATATAGTCATATTCACAAGAGAACAGATACAGGTCAGCCAACAGGGATGCACAATTAGTACCCATTGGAATATCTATATGCTGCTGATATATTGTGTTGCCAAATTTCACATAGGTATTTTTAATGAGAAATTCAAGCAATTCTATAAACAAAGAAACATCCCATGAATGATATCTCTTGTATGTAATCGAGCTAAATTACAAGCGTCTAGTCCGTCATTCATAATCCAGCCGTCGTCCATTAGAGAATATCCGCGTCCATAATCCAAAGACCTATTCCATTTTCCATATAACAGTATTAGCACCAAATTCAAAAAGACAATCATAGTATACATAAACATAGGCTTGTTTCCTGCAAAGAGAGAAGCGGTCAACAGTTTTCAATGATGCCGGCAAGACATCATGATGTTCCAAAAATATCAAATCCGTATCGCTGATCAATATTCTTAATCCATAATATACGTTGTAAAGTCATCATCTAAAGAATGATGTATCTCAGTCACGCTTTGATTGTGACTGTTCATATGAAGTACATGATCTTGAAGTACATGGGTTCATACGGCCCCTAGCCCGGGTTAGCCAGGGTAGACACATGTTACGAAACGTAGCGCCATAGATCTTGCACGCTACGTTCGTATTTTATCAGCATGCGATATGTATCGCCAAATTTGAAAACTTTGAGTGGAGGCGCTTGGTGGAATAGCCCTGTTTTATAAGTTTCTGCAACAATGTTTGTGACGTTGATTAAAATCATCACATTTAACACAGGATCTAGCAAATGCTACTAAGCGAGATATGTATACGCCATATGCAGGTCCCACTGGAATATTACTATCCAGAAAGGGATAGTTTACGATGTCGAAATTGTAATCATCTCTTTTGTCATAAAGTCGACGAGAGAGAATGTTTTGATGGCTTCCGACATTGATATATCTACGATCAGTTTTCTTGAACACAGATACTATTAATGAACTTATACGGTCAATAAGGTCCTGATGAGGGATTGTAGTATAGAGAGTCGAAAAATTCCATGTGGATACATGTCTGTACGGCATGTGACCTTTAGCATCAAGTTCTTCCGCAAGACATTTTGAGTTTTTCAATATCCACATACATTCAACGCCAGAGTTCTTAGAAATAGTGGCGCAATACCTTTCCCAAAATGCTTTACCTCCTGAAGGGCCCTCGTCAATAGGGTTGAAAGAAGCTTGGTGGTGCAGCTTCTAGAACCAGCTATGAATCTAGCTTTGTATGGTGATTTATGCATTTTGGGAGTCCAGTATATTTTTGGTATGTCGTTATGATTGGTTGGAAGACAAATACCTCTTTCCCGGAGATATATCAATATCAGGCGTTCTTTAGGAAAGTGATCCGCAAATCCCCGTGATTCGGAACCCACAAACTACCGCATATATATTGAAAATTAAACATTTATAAACAATGTTATTTATTATCAAATCAAACCTGCTATTGCTATGCCTTATATCCTCCTTTAGGAGATCCTTTGAAGAATAAAAGTTACCTTCCCTTTAGGGAGCTCAGCTGGTTTACTCTGCGCATGCGCCCATGAAATCGTCCTCTTTTTCGGGGTCGCAGGCCGTAGAGTGAGGGGAGGATGGGCTGGGCAATCAAAGCAATAGCAGGTTTGATTTGATAATAAATACCAACATTGTTTATAAATGTTTAATATTTATTGCTCGGCCTTGTTGTAGGTTCCCGAGTTCATGCAGAGTAATCACTGAGGTGATCGTGGATGTTGTACATTTTTTAGCTCTTCAGAGGATTCCTGTCGTATAAAAGCTATGGAGCTCAGAGAGTAAAAACTAGTGGGACAGTAAGAAGGGTCATGTACACACCAGGCTTCTGAACCCGAATACTAGGGCACCAGCTGATCATACTGTCATCGCCGTCTCACACGTCTCCCTGAAGATCCTTCGTCTCCGACACGGGTGTACCTAAATAATACTCACCGATGTGTCGGGTCTTGTTAGTTGGTTGGCTGGCTTGCTGCGGCGATCGGTGCTACCTCCTCCCCTTTTTCGGGAAACTGACGGACCACATGTTGGGCGGCTACAGCGGCCCTAGCGTGGTCACTATCTGTATGTGCTGACATGTCTCTCAGATAGCAGTCGGTAAAAGTCGGATTGTCACTCCAAGTACAGGATTGGACGATAAGTTCTTGCATACTGGCCATGATGTAGCGATGGCTCGTATTACATGGGAAGATGCTGAGGCCAGAAGTGGGGGAGCGTCGAGGGTGAGTTGATATGTCCACTTAATGGTCTACTTCAACCAAGAGGCCACCGTGTTCTTGGTGATGTCACAAGTTGCAACTGGATGAAGAGAGAGAAACAACAGTCGACGAGACCCCCGAACTGGGTCGGTACGGGTGAGGTAGTGACGTATTGCTCGTACTGGACATAACAGGATGTCGCCATCAAGGCCACAAACGAAGTCTGTTAATGCTGCGATAGAATACAGACGTTGAGCACAAGGACCTTGGCGCACAGCCTCATTTTGGGCGATGAACTCTGGAGTGGGTCGGAAAGAGATGCGGGACCAATCTGCCGTCCAGGTCATCGACTTCCTCTCCAGGGCGTGAAGCTCGGATACTCTAGAAGCCAAGGCGAAGGCCGTCAGGAAGGCAGTCTTGTAGGCAACAGCTAAATAGAGGCTGACTGTAGAGGTTCGAAGGGTGGGCGAAGAGCGCTAAGAACCACCCCAATATCTCACTTCGGTAGCAGTTGTCGGGTACGGCGAGACTGTAAGGCGAAGGCACGTAGGAGGACAGAGATGTCATCCAGGCTAATGTCAATTACAACACATATAAGGGAAGTTGAATATATAAGGTTGAATGCCCGTCGATAGACGCAGAACCCTGACTAAAGCTGACCGGTACCCTTCGAAGGTGCTGATTTGAAACTTCCTATCTCGGTGTAGGTGAAGGAGGAGGACGGCAACTATGGGAAGAGAGGCAGCGTCGGGATTGATGCCTCGGCCACGACACCAGGAGACGAAGTATGTCCACTTAGATTGTCAGAGCTGTGATGTGGAAAAAACGGTTTGCTGAAACCATCGTCTCTGCAACTTCTGCTGAAAATCCTTGGTCTGTGATAGTCGTTAAACGTGCTAGTTGAGCCACTGAGGGGTGTGGTGAACTATCCCGTGAGGTTCACGCAACAGGCTGGCCAAACTGGTAGGCGGCGTGGTGGGGCGGTGAGAAGAGGAACCAGAGCCGGAAACCACGGTCGACGAGGCCACAACGGGACGACGAGAAAGGATGACGCAATCGTGCTGAGCAAACTTTAGTAGAACTTTCTGAGGCAGGGCAATGAGAGGGTAGGCATATGCAAGAAAGTTATCCCAGCTGCTCGATAGGGCATCGATGGCGAAGGCTCGAGTGTCCAGAATCGGGCTGACGAAGAGGGAGTGCTGTACATTGTTCCTCGTCGCAAACAGGTCGATCAAGGGGAACTCCCAAATGCTGATGATGCGTTGGAAGATCTCCGGGTGAAGCTGCCATTCGGTCTGAAGAACGGTATCGAGACGAGAAAGGCAATCTGCTAGGACATAGAGCCGACCCGAAACATGGCGAGCGGTGAGATGGCAGTGATGTAGCAGAGCTCAGTCGAAGAGGGTCCAAACCAGACAAAATGTAGAGAAAGATCGGGTGGTACCCCTCTTGATGATGTGAGCAATAAACGGTCGAGTTGTCCGTTGCGATGAGAAAGGACGAATTCACCAGAAGAGAGCTCCAATGCTGGACTGCTAAGATGACAGCTTTCATCTCCAGAAGGTTGATATGGAGTCTGGCATCTGACGACGACCATCTGCCGGACACCTCAAGGTCGTCTAGATGGGCTCCCCAACCTGTCTCGGAAGCATCAGAGTAGAGATGGCGATCTTGAGCCGTTGATAAGAAAGGAACTGCCCACACGACATTGTGACGGGACTGCCATCAAATCAGATAGAGCAGTAGAGACGTCAACACCGGAACTAGAGGGTTCAGGGATGACATCTGAAGGTATGGATGAAGATGATACTGCAGCGACCGAACTTGGAGGCACCCGTAGTAAGGTCCTGCGTGAATGTGAGAAGACCTAGAAGATCTTGCCAGAGATGAAGGGGCTGTGAAGACGATGACAAGAACTTAGTACCAACGTCTGAAGCTTGGTCCACCGGTCTTCAAGGGGTCGTACTAGTTGATGGACCGTGTCGAAGACTGCCCCAATGTAATGACAAAGTTTTGCCGGTACCAACTCTGAGTTCTGAGGGTGAGGAATGAACCCGAGACGTAGAAAGATGAGCAAGATGAATCGGATCTGAGCGTAGAGGAGAGACTTGTCCGCCGCCCAAATGAGGATGTCGTCTATGTATACCTCGATGTGAATGCCCCGTAGATGGAGGAAAACCCTGACTGGTGAGGTGATGCGGGTGAAGAGCCATGGGGCGATGTTGACTCCAAACGGGAGGACTTGCCACTCGAATCGTCGACCGGCGATGGTAAAGCGTAGGAAAACGGCGATGACGAAAATGAATGGGTATATGGAGATATGCGTCCTGCAGATCGATGGAGGCAAGCCAATCCCGGTGATGTACACGGGCCCGGATCGATGAAACCGACGTCATCTTGAAATGAGGAGGTGACAGGTGAAGTTTGTTGAGCCGTCTCAGATCGATGATCATGCGCATCGGGAGATGAGCCTGGGCTGGGTCTGGAAGACGAAGAGGAATCCATTTCTTAATGTCTCTAGATCTTCTCTGTATCGTTCTAATTTTAGTATATGTACTGCCGAAGCAAGTACCTTCTCTCTCCACGAATACCAGGCATGACAGACTCAGTTGCGTTATTGAATACGAACTTAGAAGTCAACGGCTGGTGCGTCAGTTGGGTTCTAGCTGAAATCGGAACCTCGCCCTAGGAGTTGCGCAGAAATGCTTAGCGCTGAGACTGAAGGGGAGAAGCATAAGAATAGGCGCCAGCCTCGTTGACATGACAGTTAGTTTTTTTCAGCGTGTCAAGAAAACCCCGTAGGTAGGTGTGGTGACCGGGAGACAGAAGCATCGACCCATCAGGCTGACGGATGGCAGGATCGAACGCGAGTCGAGCTGTGGTGAACAGGACCCAGTCGGTGTACGACGTAATACTCTGAATGGCGAGAAACATCTCCTGAAGACGATCAACTTCCTTGGAGGAGAGGCTAAGGGAGGGCGGCTTGGAAAACTTCAATACTTGATCCAAATCGCGGTCCGGTACAGGAGGTTTGTCTGGGATAAAACCATCGTGGAGTTTGTAAAACGTGAACGTAGGTTCCTTAACCTTGTCGTCGTCCAAGATCCGGACGAAAAGGCAGAAGAAGCCGCTGTCACACGCTGCTTCAAGAAAGAGTAGTAGAGACAGTACTCGTAGGCTCGGGCATCACAGGAACGAGAGCAGTCAGTGCCGCCATCTTATCCGCAAACGCAAACGCATCCGTGTCTACAGAGTTGACGTCCGGTGGAGGCGAAGACTTCCGAACAGAAGCAGATGATGCAGAAGACGAACGACGATCAGGCTTTGAAACATCGTCGAGGCCCCGATGAAAAGACGTAGATGCAATAGGGAAAGACTGGTCCGCAACCGGTGGCGTGGCAGGAATGTTACGCGAAAAGTTGACAGACAACAGACGATCAAGTGGATTACAAGCGTCTAGTCCGTCATTCATAATCCAGCCGTCGTCCATTAGAGAATATCCGCGTCCATAATCCAAAGACCTATTCCATTTCCATATAACAGTATTAGCACCAAATTCAAAAAGACAAAAGTATACATAAACATAGGCTTGTTTCCTGCAAGAGAGAAGCGGTCAACAGTTTTCAATGATGCCGGCAAGACATCATGATGTTCCAAAATATCAAATCCGTATCGCTGATCAGTATTCTTAATCCATAATATTCGTTATAGAGTCGTCATCTAAAAATGATGTACCTCAGTCACGCTTTGATTGTGACTGTTCATATGAGTACCATGAGGATCTTGAAGTACATGGGCTCATACGGCCCTAGCCCCGGGTTAAGCGGAATTAGACACATGTTACGAAACGTAGCCCCATAGATCTTGCACGCTACGTTCGTATTTTGCTATCAGCATGCGATATGTATCGCCAAATTTGAAAACTTTGAGTGGAGGCGCTTGGTGGAATAGCCCTGTTTTATAAGTTTCTGCAACAATGTTTTGTGACGTTGATTAAAATCATCACATTTAACACAGGATCTAGCAAATGCTACTAAGCGAGATATGTATACGCACATATGCAGGTCCCACTGGAATATTACTATCCAGAAAGGGATAGTTTACGATGTCGAAATTGTAATCATCTCTTTTGTCATAAAGTCGACGAGAGAGAATGCCCGCTTCATTTTTATAGAGATAGAGATCTAAATAAGATGTGCCTGTAGGGCTATCTGTAGTTTCCTTCAAATCCAGTGAAGGTGGATATATATCCTTCACTGCGTCATTTATATAGCGATTATCCACAGCGAGAAGATCGTCTATATAGCGTTTGGTGAATGAGAAGGAACGGGCTTTGAATGGATCGGTTTTTGAAAGCGCCTGCATATAGTCATATTCATAAGAGAACAGATACAGGTCGGCCAACAGGGGTGCACAATTAGTACCCATTGGAATACCTATATGCTGCTGATATATTGTGTTGCCAAATTTCACATAGATATTTTTAATGAGAAATTCAAGCAACTCTATAAACAAAGAAACATCCCATGAATGATATCTCTTGTATGTAGTCGAGCTAAAGAATGCTTTATGGCTTCCGACATTAATATATCTACGATCAGTTTTCATGAACACAGATACTATTAATGAACTTATACGGTCAATAAGGTCCTCATGAGGGATTGTAGTATAGAGAGTCGAGAAATCCCATGTGGATACATGTCTGTACGGTATGTGACCTTTAGCATCAAGTTCTTCCGTAAGACATTTTGAGTTTTTCAATATCCACATACATTCAACGCCAGAGTTCTTGAAAATAGTGGCGCAATACCTTTCCCAAAATGCTTTTACCTCCTGAAGGGCCCTCGTCAATAGGGTTGAAAGAAGCTTGGTGGTGCAGCTTCTAGAACCAGCTATGAATCTAGCTTTGTATGGTGATTTATGCATTTTGGGAGTCCACATGGTTGTGATACGTTGATCGAAGGTAAAGATCCGCAAGCAGAAACCCGCTGGCGAGGTGGTGACCGAGAACGGCGGCGTGAAGATCTGGAATGACGACGAGGTGATCGGGAACGGCATAGAAGCGTCGAGGAACGACGTAATGGCGTCCGAGAATGGCGTTGCGGCGTACGGGAAGAACGTTGTGGCGTACGGGAACGGCGTTGAGGTGTACGGGAACTGCGTTGTGGCGTACGGTAACGGCGTTATGGTGTACGGGAACGGCGTTGTGGCGTACGGGAACGGCGTTGTGGTTTACGGGAACGGACGTTGAGGTAGAATCTTATCGTTACTAACGTCAAGATGCCAGAAATCGACCGAGGCAGAAATGTAAAGCCGGGGCCCAAAGTGTCGCTGCGGGATCTGAACGAGGGACGATCGGTAACGGACGTGTAAACTGAGAAGTCATGGTCTTGGAAGGCAGTCGCGAAGCCAAAGAAAAATACCTCATTTCATTTCACAAATTGAACTGACCAATCAAATGTTTCTATACAAGGAGATAACTGGTATTTCTCAATAAAATCCATGAAATCAATGTTCAATCCTGGGTCACCATCCAATTTTGAGGTCAAATTCTTATCAGTCCGCCTCAAATGTATTAGATCAATTGATCATCCAGTTAATTATGGTAATCAATTTCATGAGGATAAAAAAAAAAATTCTACAATGCCGTAACCCAAGAAGTTGTTTTGGACGAAACAGTCGTAGAAGAATGACGGGGCTAAGATCGTTGAGGTGAGGTCGAAGCCCGTTGTAGCAGAGTACTAGGCTGTGGATGAACATCAGCAGTAGTCGATAGAATGGATGAAGCCGGAGCCCATAGTGTCGATGTACTGGGCTGTGGATGGACATCAACTAAGGTAGACCGATGAGGCGAAAGGCGAAGCCCGTATTGCTGACTTGGAACAATAACTAAACGGCCAAGGAAGAATACTCGATGAGGCAGGCATTGACCTATAGGAGACCGTATCCCATCGTGTCGAAACGGAGGACGTCTCAATGTCTGTTGTCAGTTGAGAAGAGAAGGGGCCTTTTTGTCCGGTCCCGATAACAAAAGGTCAATCTGCGATGGTAGCTCTCGAAGTTGAAGTAGACCGCCACTTGGAGACTGTCTTTTGTTGTCCCAAGCAGTGGCGGATGATTGCGTAACTCCAGACTTGATCTTTGTCCCGGTCGTCTGACGAGTCGCTGCCGACGAGAGCCATTTCTGATTGTCTTCCTAGGGAAATAAACCCACACCAGACCTGTTCATAATTTCTCAGTAAAATGAAATTAATTTAATGCTCAACTTAATTTCAATTGTAGGTCTATTTCAGTATATGTTCGGGTAATTTTGGCTGTGAAAAGTAAATATTACATCTATTAAAAAATGTTATATTTTCTTGCAGAATTGTGTTCCAAAGATATGCCATAATTTCTTAATAAAATTTCGTGTAGATCAAAAGATATCAACGAATAAACTGATAACACTTGATTTATCAAGAAAGTAATTTGGTAGGCACATTCAACTGTATGCATAGTGCGTACGCTAGGTGTTCGAGTTTGTCCATAAGTGTGTGGCCCCGAACATGCGTGATGCCGAGAGCCGAAACAACAAAAACAACGAAAGTGAATGGCAGAGAATCCTTTGATGGCCATTTTGTTATCGTTAAAAATTAGCAAGAATACTTCCCAACAGAATCTTGTAGTCTTGAGACGATGTTTTTCACTCGTTGCGAAACGTAAATCCTGGGCGTAACTCCGCCCGGCAGTATCGTCTCAGTGCAAACATTTCAAACAGATGACCTGCCGATAGCAAAGATGTCCTTTGCACGTGGTCGAACGGGAATTCAAAATAGACCAAGAAAGCCGACTAGGAACGGCAACGTTTGGAATTTTCAGGGAATGTTTGATCAGACATTACCCAATAAAAATCTGCTGGTAGTTAACTTCAGAAAAATAACCCTAGGTTACGTCTAAATCTAGACCTAACAGGAACTCCTTCAATACGCGTGTACACACGGCGGTTGCAGGAGAAAAGAATGACGATTTCATGGGCGCATGCGCAGAGCAAATCAGCTGAGCTCCCTAAAGGGGAGGTAACTTTTATTCTGCGAAGGATCTCCTAAAGGAGGATATAAGGCATAGCAATAGCAGGTGTAGATTTGAGAAATAAATATTTGCGTTCAAACTTATCCGTTGAGATACTGGTTCTACCACAGCTAGCAGATCTCGCTATACACCTCTGCAGCTACTGAAAACTGTACACTTCCGTACCCACACTGTGGTGTTCAGTTTCACTGAATTTTTATTGTCCTTGCCATTATCCCGTGTGGCATATTTGTGCAATAAACTTTAACTCTGTATATCAAGAGTTATATGCAAAAGAACTAATCAGTCCCATTGACTCCTAGATTGAAGATCAACGACAAATCTCGGCGAGGGAGGCTAACAGTTCGGCAGTTATCTCGAAGTCCGCGCTCTCCTAGTCCGACATGCAGCCCATACAAGATATTTTACAATACTGATTTCTATTAGTTTTACCGGCAAAATCTTCTAGCTGCCGAACCACAATGTCCGGCAGCCAGAAAACGATACTTTATACGCCATTTTCTCCACCCAAAATAATGAAACGACTTTTAGGAGGTTACAAACTCTGACAATGGGAGAATGAAAACGCCCCTTCATGCCCTCAGCTCCCAAAATATTGGAGATCCATGATAAATTTCTCGCCATACCCTTCAACCAGTAGTTTAGTCCGAAGGAAACTGGCCTGTTGGATCTATTCCTAATGCCTTAACGCCCTAGCATAACACCTTAACGCCCTATCGTAATGCCTTAGCGCATTGTCAGTGTCCAATCACACGCACAATTGACTAGTCCAATGATATAACAACAACAACAAATCTATTACGTATTCCACATTTTATTATCCCCTCCATCACAACACACCCACGCTGGGGGGGCCGCTATGGGCGTGTTTACAAGTCTCGTATGCTCTTGTCCAATCAGAAGCCGCCATTTGAGAACGTTCAATATTCGGTCATGTTTGTTCTTGACCGTGAGACGTATTCTCGGCTGCTCTTGTCCAATCAGAAAGGCCAGTAGTAGAAAAGGGGAATTTGAATGGACGCAAACTGGGGAGTAGTAGAGAAAGGAGCAATCTTCGGTCTGGCGACCTGGTAGTGTGGGTGTGTGTTTGTGTGGTGTATCTCATCCAAGCGTGCTGTGCAGGGTGGTGCGCCCTCATGGGGTGGTTTAAATTGAAAGTCGCGTCATGCTGTGCATGCGCAGTGGGGTAGTAGTAGAGAAAGAGGGTATTTTGGGGAACGCAGGGGCATGCTTGGGCAATCTATAGGTCTCATCGAAATATAGCATGCAGGGGGTATCGTATTGAAGCCTTCATCAATAAAAACAAGTTCAGTAATGTTCATATAGTTTATTATCCCCAAAATTGCATCATACCCAAACTGGGGGAGCCGTCCTGGGTATGTTAATTATGGTGTTTATTTACAAGTGTTTACAGAGCTGACTTTAACGATCAGCATACAGACATGTAGAGTATATTTGGCATGTTACGGTATCTATCAGTGCATGGGTGAACACGTTCATCCGATGGGATGGTCGGTCGATTTGGTGACGAAGAACTGGCATTTGTGACCTGTTCCACCATCCATTGGGTGTTGGGGCGTTGACGTTGCGCCCATTCCAACGGATCCAATTGGTCCACTTGAGTCAACAACATCTCTAGTGACGCACGATTAATGGTGAGCGACGGCTGTTCAAATAACCTGATGTTTGTGCTCGGGTAAAAGTACCGAACTTGGTTGGTTTCCTTATGCAACAGTGAATTACAAGCGTCTAGTCCGTCATTCATAATCCAGCCAACTGTATGTGGTGAGTTGCATGTGGGTGGGGTTTTTTTCGGTGACGTCCGCGCCTGCATCCGGGTATGTATGAGGGTCTTGAGGGGGCGACAGCATGTGGTGAGTTGTATGTGGGTGTTTTTTTCGGTGACATCCGCGCCTGCATCCGGGTATGTATGAGGATCTTGAGGGGGCGACTGTATGTGGTGAGTTGTATGTGGGTTTTTTCGGTGACGTCCGCGCCTGCATCCGGCACTGCGTGAAGTGATCAAGTTTCCAATTATGGAAACCCGCCGGAAACCTATTGGAAACTGTAGCGAAACAGTTTCCAATAGGTTTCCGGCAGGTTTCCGGAATTGGAAACTTGACCATTTCATGCAGTGCGGGTATGTACGAGGGTCTTGAGGGGGCGACTGTATGTGGTGAGTTGTATGTGGGTGTCTTTTTCGGTGACGTCCGCGCCTGCATCCGGGTACTTCTATGTAGGTGTATAAAAGTGAGAATTTTTAGGGGATTGCTGCATTCATTCACCTGCTTCACCAGCCGGAACCTGCAGCATGCAGCATGTGGCCGATATATGTGATCTGCTCATGGTGGAAAACATAATTACTAAACACATGGGAGTAGATATCATGGCGGAGAAGACCTATATGGCACGAAACAGAGCCCTCGTCGACCTCATACCGTGCCGTGGCCCCTTAGCATTTCTAGCCTTCCTCCAGGCGCTGAAGAAGACGGGAAATGAAGGAATAGCATGTCTACTTCAAGCCGAGGATTCAGAAGATAAAATCTTAGTCATGGACATCGCCGAAGGGAGTACAGGTACCAAACGTACCCACGAAGAGTCCGGTCCACCTGCCAAACGTCCTCGACTAACACCTTTAAAAATGCCTCAGCAAGTGCTTCAGCCAGTGCCCCAGCAAGTGCCTGAGCAAGCGGAGGAACAGGTGCTACTTCCTATATCTGTGCAGTAGATCAATGACATCATCCAGCAGGCCTACCAGGCGGCCCAGATGAACACTTGGAAGCTCACTCCCTATTTAACTGTGAGCGTGAAAGAAGTGCAAGTGCACTTTAACGCAGCGGCCTGGGATGACAAACCACCTAAGCATATCGCCTTGACGTTGGAGACCTGGATAAGAGTACAGGCCATTTATTATGCCATCGATGCGGTCATTGACCACCAGGGGAGCGACGAAGCGAAATTTGATGTGGGCGACGACGTCTTCCTCACCTGTTCTATGTTCAACAACATGCTGCTGGTGCATATTCGTAAATGGAAGTTGAGGGGAGATACGCGTATTCCTTTACCTGAGGGAGTCACCCTGCAAATACCTGCGTGGCGTAAACTTTAAAGTCTGACAGGTGAAATTCATGAAGTCCTGTCTTACCAGTTGACTCAGTATATTTATAAGAGGTACATCGACACATTCTTGGATCATCTCAGACCCCGCATTCGACACCTGCGTATCGAGTAATGTGCAGGCTGTCAGAACAAGAACGGTCTCTTCAACACGCATACGTGTATGGACAATAGTATACCATCAGACGCGCTGATGACTGAGGGACTACACGGCGTTAACGAGGTGCAAATTGCCGAGGGATTGCAAGCTGCCTGTCCACCCAGAATTCCACGTGAACAGATTGCCACCTTCATATACGTGCACCAGGGGCAGAAAGACATGGACGAGTTCAAAAACGTCTTGTTGGATAAATATTGAACATTCAGACAAGTCTTGTTGCATAAATATTGAACATTCAGACATGGACGCGGATATTCTCTAATGGACGACGACTGGATTATGAATGACGGACTAGACGCTTGTAATTACCGTATTCCTACATTCTATGTTCATTCTATGTTCATTCAAGCGCCTTGACAGCGTATAATTGTATTAGAAAATTCAACACAAAGAGTCTACTGTGGTGAAAACCTTATGTTCATTCTACTGTGTTAATAAATATTAGAAATTCAAATGTGTGTCAGTGTTCACTCTATGCAAAGGGGTATTGGAGTGGGAGCTTGTGTTTGTGCTATTAGTTAGAAGTTTCCCCCTTTCGGGTGTAATTAGGTGGCCCTAATAAAGGCCTTTGGAAAGTACAGCGGGTTGGTCATCACGACACGGCACGAGTCCGCCATGCGTGTTAAGCTTAGCAGGCAAACACCACATAGGGACAGGTGGGCACAAGAAAAAAAGCGTACATCGCCTCATCGTCTTGACAGACGGTACAGATTGATCTCTTCTGCTCCCTAGCCAGTCGTAGGCGTAGTGTAGTCTTTTCGTCTTCTAATTCTTCAATTTGTTGTCTCAGGCGGCTGATCTCTGGTGGTGGTGTTGTCATTCCTGTTGCGGTCGCTGTGGTAGTCGTCGCTGTTGTAGCCGTCGCTGTGGTAGCCATCGTTGTGGTAGCCGTCTGAGTCGAAGCTGTAGTTGCTGGTGGTCCGTTTACCCACTCCAACTCTTCCTGTACATCTTCATCGTCTGTATCATCATCAGCCTCTTCCTGCACCACGTCCCATATCTCACTATCTTGTCTGCTTCTCGTCCTCAAAGCTTCAGCAATCTGAGCTTCAGCAAGCTGCAAGGACGCAATGAATGTAACATGTTCGTCTTCTCCGCTCGAGCGAATCCGTCTAGGATCTTGTTGTTCTCGGTCTCGAATTGTCACCCTGAAAGTTTCGGTCGACGCTCCCGTGTTCATGGCGTTGAAAAGTGACCGTCTACTACCATTAGTCATGATGTAGTTGAAATGAGTGGATAGCAGACGATACACAGCGCGCTTTTTATAGTCTAACCGTACAGTGCCCGTATTATGGCGCGGACGTCACCGAAATCTTCATACTTACCAAGTCTCTCCGCTCAGACCCCACTGTGTTTTTGTGTTTCTCTTCCATCTTCAAACCGGTCTCATTTTGCAATAAATGCGAGTTGACGTGTAAAACTATTTTAAACTTGAACTTTGGGGGCTTATAGTGTATCGCTGAAAAATTGAGAAGGCTGACGGCAGGCTAAAACTATTTTTTTTATCATTTTGTCGGTTTTAGACCCGTATGGTTATGGGTGTGGCTCAATACAGGGATATTGATGGAGTGGACAATATTAACGAGTCGTAGCTTGACGACATATTAGAAGAACTATTCAAAGATGACGAACAAGAAGAAAAAGAAGACCAGACGGTACATGGCAGCGAGACTTTGACCCCAGTTTCACAACAACAGCGGTAATATCTTCACCATGCAACGGGCCAATTCATTGATATTGAAGACGAAGAAGAAGAAGAAGAAGAAGAGGAAGAGACGGCGGATGGAGATTTTACCGCAGTTTCGCAACAACAACGGTCCTATCTTGACGAAGCAACCGGTCAATTCATCGATGGAGTGGACAATAGTACCCACGACGTATGCCTTGATGAAATCATACAAGATCTGTTCAAAGAAGACCAAGAAAAAGATAAAGAACAAGAAAAAGAACAGACGGCAATTTCACAGCAGCGATATCTTGACTACTACAGCACCGAAATAAGAAGACTGGGGCGGGACACAACATGGGGAGTGCCAAAGCAATTACCCTGTGTCAAATGCAGTAGTCGCTACGCCAAATTCGCCATATTTCCCTGTGGACACCAAGCGTTATGTGTCCGCTGTATCGACAAACTTGGAGGAACACCAGCCCCTACGTCCAGTTACAAGCCCATCCCGTGGACATTCGTCACGCTGAAACGTCCCCTGTGTACCAAGGGGCTAGAAGAACTGCTCCAATCGGTGTAATCCCTTACACCTTCCTAACGGTCCTTATGAGGACCACCCAATTATACCCGAAAGGGGAAGCTTCTAACTAAAAGCACAAAACTAAACATCAGCTCCTACATGCACACACCTAGGTAAAATAGGTAAATAACACTTAGTGAATGGGAACTTCCTACTAACAGCGCCCAGGTAAAAAAAATAACACCCACACACTATTAGTATGAATGTACGGTAAAAATATACTACTCTAATAGATATACCGAGTAGTCCCGGAAAAAGCCGAGTGTAAAAAATGTTTGTGTGAGGAGGTGGAGATTGGTCATGGCGGGCTTTTAGAATAATTGTGGGGTAAGAGGTGTGGGAGATTGTCATTGTCATGTTCTATAGTTGAATGTGTATATTTTGTGAGGTGGTGGAGATTGGTAATGATCATCGAATATAGAGGAGAGGAGATTGACATTCGTAGGGCGTGGTGTTATTTCAATGTGCAACGTTACAAGTCCTCTTTCTGAGGATTGGGTTGGCCCTCAAAAGGGCCTTTGATGGGTAATTTTTTTTGGAGTGAGGAGGTGGAGATTGGTAATCATAGAGGAGGGGAGATTGACATTTGTAGGGCCTGGTGTTAATTTTCAATGTGCCACGTTAGAAGTCTCTCTTTTCGGAAGACTGGGGTGGCCCTGAAAAGGACCGTACAACATATTTGTTTACCCTGTTTTATTCAGGGGATGGGGTTCTCCTGTCTACCCCATCAAACTAACGGAGAAGTAGCCCCCGGGCTGTTGTTGTTGTTGTTGGGGCTCCGGGACTGATGGTATTCCGTCCAAAAATGTGACTGGTGGAAATTTCTTTTCTAGCACACTGATGTCGACGAATTCCGGTTGGGCTGCCTGGAGCTGTTGTTGCTGCTCGTCGAGGGCATCTCGAAGCGTATCCAACCAGTCCTCCCCGGTTAAAGTTGTCGGCGCCATGGTGATCAAATGGTGCAGATCGCCCCAGGCAGGACAGCGATGTCAAATTCATATTTTCCCGGCACCATTGCCTCATCTCCGACAACCAGTATTATTTGACGGCTATGGCCAGCTCCTGTCTCTCCCTGTTCTCCTTTACCATTCGCCCCGAAGCTTTCGTTGTGAACATTTTGGCTACCTGATCATTTTTTCCTGCTTGGTGTATAGGTCTTTGCCTTCTGAGAAATATGATTTGAATGCGCTCTCCCCACGCGTCGCTGGGGTTTTATGCCGAATAGGGTGGATTGTCATTGGCTGTTTAAGAGAGCGAGCCTCTTTCATTGGTTCTGTTTCCGCCAAATCGATTGGTTGAAATAATTGACGCTGATTGGCCCAATAAGCCGCTGCATACCTTCTGGGTTAACATTTCAATCTTTTTTGACCAAGCTCTGCTATAGGAAAACCTAGGTTAAATGAATTCCTATCCATATAACATTACACCACCGAATCATGACGGACTTTGACGAAGGTAGAGGGGCAATGGAAAATAAAACTATAACGTGTACGGGAACGGACTAGGATAGAGAGGCACGAAGAAATAAAACTATAACGTGTACGGCTACGGACCAGGGGTTAATTTAACATTAGAATACCGAATGATCACGGACTTTCACGAAGAGTGAAGGGAAACGGAAAAATAAAAACCATAACGTGTACGGCTACTGATTAGGGGTTAATTATACGAATAGGGTATGTTAGTCTTGACATTGTAGTAGTATAAAAAGTACCCGTCCAACCCTATTTGCGGCGCAGAGGTTAGTCACTATGGACTGACAGGGTGTAGTATAAGCGCATGTAGAGGAAGCGCGCTACTCTATATATACAGGCTTCCCTAGGCGGTGTTTGTCATTCACCACCATGGCAGCGTGCGGAGCAGACGGTGAGCTTGCGTTGTTCCAACTGACCTCCGACGTCTACCTTATCGTCAATGACCATCACCTGGAGCTCATCGAAGAACAACCCCGGGAGCTGAAGATATTTTTATCCCTATCAGGCTGGACTCTATTGACACGGTTGTTACAGGGGAAAGAGCCCGAAGTCGATTTCATGCACGTCGGAGTCGGTGTCTACATACGCAGTGGTGGAGAAGATTCTTTTTTCCCCGGTTAGAACAGCGTGGTGGCGCCCATATCACACTCCACCCTGCATTATGGATGGCGCTGAAAGCTATTATCCCCGACGTCCATGACTTACTGCACCCCGAAGCGAACTCTGTGGCTACCCGGACTCTTACACCTGGCTACACCCTATTGTTGTACCCCAAACGAGTCGACCTCATCGATAACCGGGCTGTGTGGGGACCCAAAGTCCACGTCTCTTTGTCCCCGGAGGGATGGACCACCTTGAAACGTGTGTTAAAGGGTACACTGGACGGTGATAGCATTCACCTGTGTCACCAGGTCTACATTTTCCGCGGCTCCTTTTTTGCTCAATTCACCTGTCTGAAAGGACATTTTACCCTGGACCCTGATCTATGGGCGGCCTTGGAAGAAGTAGTTCCCATTGTCGATGAAGCACTATACCTAAAGGGTGCACACAGGCTAGAGTGTCAGTGTCTTACCATGAAGCGAACACACAACAGCGCAGCCCGGTGGGGCACCCGAATGGAGCGCCCGGAAGGACGTCCGGAAGGGTACAACGTGGAGTAAGGATGTTAACAAGGTGTTAACAGATTTGTATTACAGCCCAACCAGTCCAGCCGCTTATAGCGCTGTGCGAGCGCTCGCTCGAGCTGCACATTCCCAAGGCATCAGTCGAGCTGAAGTTCGGGAATGGTTAAAAACCAAAGACACTTATAGCTTACATCGAGCAGCCGGACGACATTTTCGCCGTAACCGAGTCATCGTAGGAGGTATAGACGCACAATGGCAGGCCGATTTGGTCGATATGAGTCGATTTGCTGCCCACAATGATGGACATCGGTACATGTTGACCTGTATCGATATTTTATCCAAGTACGCGTGTGTGGTACCCATCCGGACCAAAACAGGAGAGAATCTGGTACGGGCGTTCCAGCAGATCTTCAAGACGGGTCGCAAACCCCTCTATTTGCAAACGGATGAAGGCACAGAATTCCTCAACCGACACTTTCAAGCCTTTCTCAAGAAACAGAAGGTGTATTTTTTCCATACGTACAACGAGACCAAAGCCTCTGTGGTGGAACGGTTCAATCGGACCTTGAAAGGTCGGATGTACAAGTATTTTACAGCCAAAAATACCCGACGGTACATCGATGTGCTACCTCAACTGGTCCGAAGGTACAATCGAGCCTATCATCGCAGTATCCAGCGGGCTCCCCTCGATGTGATGGAAGGCAACGAACATCAAGTGCGCCATACGCTGTACTCGATAGAACCTAGTCCTATAACTTCACCCCGTTATAAACGTGGAGATGTGGTACGGATCAGTAAAGTCAAAGGACGATTTGAGAAAAGTTACTTGCCCAACTGGAGTGACGAGCACTTTGTCATTGATCGTCGTGCGCCCCGAAACCCACACGTCTATCAACTGGAAGATCTACAAGGAGAAACACTGCAAGGCACGTTTTACGAGGCAGAATTACAACCGGTGGTAAAAACACAGAAAGACTACTACACGGTGGAAAAGATTTTGAAAACGGAACGTCGACGTGGCATCCCATATCATTTCGTCAAATGGCAAGGTTGGCCCAGTTCGTGTAATTCCTGGGTCCCGTGACATGAAACGGCTATAAATTCTACCTCACGTCTTCTACACCGTTCAGTCTAGGGTTGTACCATGGATAGTGCACATCTTCCCTTACTGCTGCGGACTCGAAAAGGACAAGTCGGTACTGTCGTGTGTATACTAGCGCTTCTGGGTGCCTTGTTTGGAGGAGTCTTCTACGATATGGCGTACCTGATATCCTGTTTTAACCTACCATCCACTCGTCCAATAGCTGCCCCCCCCCCCCAACGTCAAGTGCAATCACCCAACACCACCACCACCATCTCTCCTACTACTACTACCCTGCGGAATATTAGCAGGGTACCACCAGGTTCTACAGCACGTACCACTACGCGGTCTAGTCCTACTCTCATTCCTACTACTACTACTACTACTACTCTGCGGAACTTTACCAGGGTACCACCAGTGTACCTGCCTAGTCCTACCCTCAGGAGCGACCCATCAGCATCATCTTCCACCATCACAGCTACCAGGGCAAAACCACGGCAACATAGGACTCCCACGACGACCCTAACGCATAGAGTGGGTATAGTACCACGTTTACCACGACAACGGTACCCTCAGGACTACGACCCCCGGTGGGATCCACGACAACGGTGGTGGGCCTCTGAACGCTTGGCGCAACGCAAATCACCAAATAACCTATGGGTCCTCGGTGGCAGCACCCCTTCACGTGTCTCATCGCTGGACCGACCGGGTCGGGAAAAACACACTTCGTTCAACGTCTCATCCAATACGGGTCAGCCCTCATTTCACCTCCCTTGGCTCGCATCCTCTGGTGTTGTGGAGCTTGGCAGCCTGCGTACGAGGAACTGGCACGCATACCTGGACTCACCTTGGTGGAAGGATTACCCCGCGAGTATACCCCAGAAGACACGTTGGTGGTGGTAGACGATCTGATGGCCGAAACGGACAGTCGGGTCTTTACGAAAGGGAGCCATCATCGTCGGTTGAGCATCATCTACATCATCCAGAATCTCTTCAGTAAGAACAAAGAGCACCGCAACATCAGTTTGAATGCTCAGTATGTGGTGTTGTACAAAAACCCCAGAGACGCATCACAAATTATGCACCTGGCGAGACAAAAAACACGGCCTTTGTGCAGGAAGCCTTTGAAGATGCCACCCAAGGGGCCCACGGCTATCTTCTCATCGACTTGAAACAAGGGACACCCTCGGCACTTCGATTGCGGACCCACATTTTCCCGGGGAGTTCCAGACGGTGTACACGCCCAAATAGATAAAAGAAGAAGACACAACACTCTAGCATTCACTTCCTCATCATGTCTGCGCGGATACGGAAGCACGCGCCGGCGCTCCGGGTGTTACGCAGCGCGACACCGGAGATGGTCCGGGCCCTGGTGCGCGGCGCGGACGCGGGATTGGCACGGTGTTTGTGTGAAGTCGCTCATAATCTGTTAAAAGGGAATGTTGCTCTCAGTCCCCTGCAGAAAGGGAAATTGCAACGGCAGAAGACGGGTCTCCGAACGCTGGTGAAGAAGACAGGGAGTTTAAAGAAGAAGAAACAGGTGTTACAGAAAGGTGGATTGCTCGGGGCACTACTCGCTCCATTAGCCGCCTCCGTACTGGGACCATTAGTAGGGTCCATCTTGGGTGGAGCACGCTAACGTCATGGAACATACGAAAAAATGATGCTGGTGGAACCTCGACTGTTACAGAGCTTGCAATCGCCCTACCCCGTTCCGGCCACGGTGCAACAACTCCAGTCTCTGGAGGAAGAGATAAATAGTATACTCCAACGCCGACTACCTGATCACGAGAAAATTCAACTCTACCATCAGACGCTGAACCGCTACAAGACGTTTATGGATCAATGTAGAGGACGTAGCAGTCCACCACCAGCACCACCACCAGCGCCATCATCATCACCTCAGCTGGAAGATGAAGTCGCTCATAATCTGTTAAAAGGGAATGTTGCTCTCAGTCCCCTGCAGAAAGGGAAATTGCAACGGCACAAGACGGGTCTCCGAACGCTGGTGAAGAAGACAGGGAGTTTAAAGAAAAAGAAACAGGTGTTACAGAAAGGTGGATTGCTCGGGGCACTACTCGCTCCATTAGCCGCCTCCGTACTGGGACCATTAGTAGGGTCCATCTTGGGTGGAGCACGCTAACGTCATGGAACATACGAAAAAAATGATGCTGGTGGAACCTCGACTGTTACAGAGCTTGCAATCGCCCTACCCCGTTCCGGCCACGGTGCAACAACTCCAGTCTCTGGAGGAAGAGATAAATAGTATACTCCAACGCCGACTACCTGATCACGAGAAAATTCAACTCTACCATCAGACGCTGAACCGCTACAAGACGTTTATGGATCAATATAGAGCACGTAGCAGTCCACCACCAGCACCACCACCAGCGCCATCATCATCACCTCAGCTGGAAGATGAAGTCTTGGCCAGTGTCCCTAAGGCATTCAAGGCCAAGGCCCGTTTATTGTTGGACCGGGTGAAACAGAATCCTGATATGGGTTGGAGCGACCAGGGGGAACTGCTTATTCGAAACCGAGTGGTGCCGGAGTCTCATATCACCGATACGGTGCGCTCTAGCAAACACTCTAATCCACCGGGCTGGGAAGCCTTTGCTGGGGCGTTGAAAAACAGACACGTCCCTCAAGAATTGGTGGGGAATCCTCAACGTTGGCAGTGGATGCGGCGGACCCAGCAATCGCCGAGTGGCCCACCACCACCACCACTGCCTTCTTGGGAAGGCGAGTGGGAACCGGAGTCACCCCCCAAAACACCACAACGACGAGCACCTACTTCGTCACCCCTTTTACCACGCCACCCCCTGAAACTACGTACATCAAGATCTATGACACGTAGCAAGACACCGCGACGAACACAACGCCGAGTTCAACCATCCAAGACCTGGGAGCCCTATTAAAGCCAGGTGCAGAAGCAAGAAAGCTCAGTCGTCATGTTTTACCTCACGTTGCCCAGTAACAGTTCGTTTGATGTGTTTCCTGACAACACCTTGGCCAAGTACGTGACCCAGTTGCCGCAACCGTTGCATTTACCTGGACGCTGGGAATGTGGACTCGTGGATATCCAATACCCTTACTCGTGGTACAACGTGCGAGCCAATGAAGTGTGGTACGAGGTGACCTACGAAGGCAAAGTCACTCATCTGTCCCTACCCGAAGGCCAATACGATACCCCCAAGGAGTTCCTGGAAGGCCTGAAAAAACTGATGCATTATAAGTCTCTACGGGAGGTCACGAATGTTTCAAAACCCATTAAAACCTTTCCCTTCATCAATCATGTGGACTTCGATTACAACGCACACAACGACGAGGCCTGTCTCACTCTCAGCCCCAACGTGGGTGTGGAAATCAGTCCTGCCCTAGAGCAAATGCTGGGTTTCGATCTACGGACGTTCGCTGGTCCCACCGCCCACAAAGGCCACATCACGATGGATATGAAGGCGGGTATGTACGGACTCTACGTCTACTCGGACGTGGTGGACAGCCACATTGTCGGCGATGTTAACACACCTCTGTTACGGGTGGTCCCCATTAAAAAGGGGTATGGAGATCAAGTCACACAGTTTCAACCACGTACTCTACCTACCCGTACGACACGCCGATATCAACACGATCACGGTGGATATAAGAGATGACACGGGACGCCCGGTGGCATTCGAACGAGGGAAGGTGGTGCTGACACTTCATTTCCGACAAGCACGTTCTCCCCACTTCGTATAATGTTCGTGCCTTACCAGTGTCATACGGCCAGCTATGCCGACTATTACAAGAAACAAACGGGCGGTGGCCTTCCAGTCTTTAGCGGTGCACGCATGCAACGAGGTCGCGGGTTGGGAAACATACTCGGGAGCATCGTCAAACCGCTTTTGCCCTTGGTGTCACGTGTAGTAAAAGCGGTGGGCAAACAAGTGGTACGCAGTGGACTGCAAGTGGCCGGTGATGTCTTGAGTGGTGCGGCACCCCGACAAGCCTTGAAACGGCGGGCCAAAGAAGCAGGCAGCGTCTTGGTGGCCAAAGCTCTTAAAAGACAACCCCCGTCACAGGGTAGAGTCATTCGACGGCCAACACACCGCCGAGGCACACGCCAGAAGAAGAAGAGACATCTTCGCATAATGGCATTCATCCACTCCGAGTCGTGTCCGTCTACCAACAGTGAATTGGAATTGTGGACTTTTCCACCCACACAGACCAGTGTCGCCGAAGGTCGTTGGGTAGAACATCGAACCCTGGCTAGTCTGACGGGAACGGGACCGCTGGAATTTACCGTTGAAAACAAAGATACGGCCTACCTGGATTTAGCCCACACGTACCTTTACGTGAAAGCCAAAGTAGTGAAAGGAGACGGGACGGACATCGAGGACGAAGCGGTCGTAGCCCCAGTGAATCTCTGGCTGCACTCGATGTTCCAACAGGTGGATATTAGTCTGAACGACAAACTCATCAGTACGTCCACCAATATGTACCCGTATATGTAGCCTACATCGAAACGTTATTGTCGTACGGAGAAGATGCCAAAAAATCACACTTGTCAGCCTCACTGTACTACAGGGATTCGCCCGGTGAAATGGATATGGCTGGGACCTGTTGTCCGTCCACATGCAGGGACACAAAATTGATGCCGAAATGTTTAAAGTCCAACGGATTCTCTGGGTAGGCTCCGCTGAAACTGGTATTTTCCACACAGGCCAGGATCAATCGCTTGGGTAGTTCCCCCAGGAAGAGGTTTCCTTTGTTGGGGCTCATATTTCCAGCAGGCACAGAGAACACTTTGGTTTGCACACGTCGGATAGGGTACTGGGCTTTTTTTGTTTCCAAGACTTTGAGGTGTCCCAATTGAACGGCTGGATTCGGTTTGACTTTTCGGACATACAGGACTGCGTCTTGGATGACGATCTTATAGTCGGCTGCATGCCCCTCTACGTCAGTGGCCATCAAGGCGAAGGTCGGAGGCGCCCGTATCAGTCGGATTTTGATGGGGATCTTGTTCAAGAGGTACCGGTCTTGCATGAAAATGTCTGCGTGCAGTCGACCCATGAGATCCACCGAGGCGCCGTTCGCAGTGAAAGCCTTCCGTTTGTTATATCTTTCATTGTCCACTGTGCCCATGTGCTCGACTGTGTCTTGGTAGAATAAAGCGGCTGTCAGCTGAGATTTTTTAGCCTCTCGTCCATACGACGACAGCGTCTCGATGTAGGCTCGATAGGGGTACGTGTTGGTCGAGTCACTGATGAGTTTGTCGCTGAGAAAAATATCCACCTGTTGAAACATAGAGTGCAGCCAGAAATTCGTCGGGCCCACGTGGCAGCTTGGACGATTCTGGAGCCGTCCCCATTGACGACCTTGGCTTCCACATGCAAGTACGTATGGGCTAAATCCACATAGGCCGTATTTTTTCCCTACGGTGCGTTGTGCTTTGGCGATCAACACACCTCCCGCTTCTTTGGCCCGCCGTTTCAAGGCTTCTTTGGATGCCGTACCCCCCAAGACATCACCGGCGACTTGCAGTCCACTTCGGACTGCTTGTTTACCGATTGCTTTCACCCCACGCGTCACCAAGGGTAAGAACGTTTTGACGATACTCCCGAGTATGTTCCCCAGCCCATGTCCTCGTTGCATGCGTGCACCGCTAAAGACCGTAAGGTACTTTCATTATACAAAGTGGGGAGAACGTGCTTGTCGAAAATGAAGTGTCAACACCACTTTCCCTCGTTGGAATGCGACCGGTCGTCCCGTGTCATCTCTTATATCCACCGTGATAGTGTTGATGTCAGTTTGTCATACGGGTAGGTAGAGCATGTGGGTGAAACTGTGGGTGACTTGATCTCCATACAGCTTTTTAATGGGAACCACCCGTAACAGAGGTGTGTTGATATCGCCCACGATGTGGTTGTCAACCACGTCCGAGTAGACGTAGAGTCCGTACATACCCGACTTCATATCCATCGGGATCTGGCCATGGTCCTCGGATGGACCCGTGTAGGTCGGGTGAGCGAGACCCAGCATTTGCTGTAGGATAGAACTCAGTACGACACTCACGTTGGCGGTGAGGAGGATCTGTGCCTTGTCGTTGTTCGCGTTGTAATCGAAGTCCGTGTGATTCTTGAAGGGAAAGGTTTTCACAGGTTTTGAAGTATTTGTGACCTCCCGTAGAGACTTATAATGCAACAGTCTTGTCAGCCCCTGTATGAACTCCTTGGGGGTATCGTATTGGCCTTCGGGGAGGGCGAGTCGGGTGTTTTTTCCTTCGTAGGTCATCTCGTACCACACTTCATTGGCTCACACGTTGTACCACGAGTAAGGGTATTGGATATCCACGAAACCACATTCCCAGCGTCCAGGTAAATGCAACGGTTGCGGTAATTGGGTCACGTACTTGGCCAAGGTGTTGTCAGGAAACACATCGAGCGAACTGTTACTGGGTAGGGTTAGGTAAAACATGGCGACTGAGCTGTCCTGCTGCCGGTGTTGGTTTTAATAGGGTGTTCCAGCCCTTGGGCGGTTGTGTCAGGGCTCTGGAGATGTGAGGTGTCTTGATCAAGGGTGGTGTTTTAAAGGGGTTAAAAGAAGGTGCCCGTCTTGTGGTGTTTTGGGGGGTGACTCCGGTGGTACATGCATGTCTTTCAAGCCTTGAGCGAAGACCTCCCATCCTAGAGGATCCGTGTGCGACCTGCGTTGACGCATCAGGTCATTCACCAAATCAGTCATGTGGGTACCGGGGACCACCTGATTCTGTGCCAGTAGTTCACCTTAGTTAGGTTAGGATTCTGTTTCATTCGTTGTAATACCAGGCCAGCTTGTTTCTTGAACGATGCAGGTACACTCTTCAGGACTTCGTCTTCGACCTACTGTGGGGCTGTGGGTGGTACCCCTGATAATGGCGGCTGTTGGAGCGGTGCGGAGGTCGGCGGTGTGTCGCGTGGTGGTGGTAGTGGTGCTGGGGTAGAGAGGGTTTTGTATTGGTCCATGAACGTCATGTACCGTTGAAGCGTCTCATTGTACCGTTGTACTTTCTCACTGTCGCTTAACCCCGGTCTTTGTAAGATCTGTTGCATCTCTTCATCGAGGGTGTTTATGGTCTTCACCGTAGGTGGAACAGGGTAGGGCGATTGGAGGTTTGAAGGAACCGTGGTTCGACGAGAACCATTTTTTTCGTGTGGTTCATTGTTGGCCGAAGAGTCCACCCAATACTGGACCCAACACGGAAGCGGCCAACGGTGCTAAGATGGCCCCAAGAAAGCCGCCTTTCTGTAACACCTTTTTCTTTTGTGTTTGAGAGACTCGCTTCTGGACCAGGGTTCGGAGATCTGTCTTATGCTTGACCAACTTGGTCTTCTGAGCCGGAGTCAGTTGCCTTTTAACAGGTTGTACCCGATCTCGCACAGACAGCGTACACGGTCAGGGTCCGCACCGCGTACAATGGTTCGGACTAACTCGGGTGGGGCCGTCTTCAATACACGGAGCGCCGGAGCGTGCTTCCGTACTCGAGCAGACATCATGTACAACTAATGCTAGAACCCACAACTCTCTCCTTTTATCTTCCTCAGAGAACAGAGACAAAAATCAACCATGATGTATTAATTCTTTTTATTATCCCCAACATCAAACACCATGATGTATTAATTCTTTTTATTATCCCCAACATCAAACACACACACCCCAGCTGAGGTCGGCAAAGCCACTGTGGGTGTGTTTACATTATTTTTGCATGTACGTGGTGGGTCTATCCGGGAAAGATTCTGGTCCGTAGTCGAAGGTGGTCGGGGGTGGCTTGCTTGAGGTCGAAGAGCATATACCCGTGCTGAGGGGTTGTCGCATCTTTAAAGGCTTCCAACGCAAACGCGGTGCGGCCGCGATACATCTGTCTCGCCAGGTGCAGCAGTTGAGTGGTATCTCTCGGGTTTTTGAAGACCACCAGGTAGTGTTCCGATGTTCTTTGTTTTTACTGAACAGATTCTGCACAATGTAGATGATGCTGAGCCGTCGATGATGACTGCCTTTGGTAAAAGAGTTGGGAGTCCCGCGCATCCGTCTCCGCCATGAGATCATCCAGGACCACCAATGTGTCCGGTTCCAAATCGGTCAGGTTGGGTAGGCCTTCCACGAACGTGATGTGGGGCATTGCTGCATACGCTGCCTGCCATTCTCCGTAACACCACACGACTCCGACAATGGGTGGAGTAATCATGCTGTCGGCGTGTTGAAGGAGCTTCCTGACGAAGCGCGTTTTGCCGGAGCCCGTCGGTCCTGCGATGACGCAAGTGAAGGGATGCTGCCATCGAGGGTCCATGGTTGAAGGAGTATCCGCTGTCGTGGTAACCCGCTCTTGTAAATTTTGGTACGAGTGAACTGGAGTGGTGGTGGGTACAACGTCGGTCATCGTTGTCGATGGGCGTTCACTGTGAGTGATGAAATCCGGTGGGTTTTCAGACGTAGTGGATGTACTTGGTGTAGGTGTTGACTGTATACTCGGTGTGGAGCTCGATGTGGCTATCTTTATGTATACTATGATTGTCTTTTTGAATTTGGTGCTAATACTGTTATATGGAATATGGAATAGGTCTTTGGATTATGGACGCGGATATATTCTAATGGACGGCTGAATTATGAATGACGGACCAGACGCTTGTAATTGTACACGTGTGGTGGTGGTGATGACTGGGCTCGATACGGTGTTGACTGGTACTATCTGTAGACTGGTTTGACTGGCGGCTGGAGATCTAAGTTGGTTAAGTAGAGTGCTGAGATCGGCTACGTCGTAAAACACACCTCCGTACAACACACTCAGCAGGGTTAGCAATATCACCACAAAGCCCACTTGCGCTTTGCGCGTTTTGGGAGACGCTGTGTTCAGAGGCAGCTGCTGTTTGTCCATAGCACCGTGGTCGAACGTGGAATGAAGGATGACGGTAGTGGTGTCTGGCTTTATAGTCGTTTCACCTGGTTGGCCGCAACCCAGGAATTGAAGAAACTGGGCCAGCCTTGCCATTTGACGAAATGAAAAAGTTTGCCACGTCGACGTTCTGTTTTCAAAATCTGCTCCACCGTGTAGTAGTCTTGCTTTGTTTTTACGACAGGCTGTAATTCCATCTCGTAAAACGTCCCTAGCAACGGTTCCCCTTGAAGATCTTCCAGTTCATAGACTCGCTGCTGTCGGGGTAGGCCCCGTTTAATCAGGAAGTGCTCATCGCTCCAGTTGGGCAAGTCACTTTTCTCGAACTTGCTCTTGACTTTACTGATCCGTACAGGGTCCCCGACCTTGAACACTTCCTTCGGCGTTCGTTGCGATTGCCTGGGGTACAAGACACGCCGGACTTGGGCTTCGTTGCGTTGGTTGACGGTAATGGGGGCTCTCTGTATACTCCGGTGATAGGCTCGATTGTAATCACTCACAAGTTCTGGGAGAACATCGATGTACCGTCTTGTATTCTTATAGGTGAAATATTTATACATGCGGCCTTTGAAAGTCCTGTTGAACCTTTCCACAACGGAAGCATGGTCTCGTTGTACGTATGGAAGAAAAACACCTTCTGGGCTTTCAGAAACTGTTGGAACGGACGGTTGAGGAATTCCGTGCCTTCGTCGGTTTGCAAATGCAAGGGTTTGCGCCCGGTCTTGAAGATGTCCTTGAACGCCGCTATGAGATTCGCCCCCGTTTTCGACCGGATGGGTACCACCCACGCATACTTCGACAGTATATCGATGCACGTCAAGATATACCGATTCCCCTCGTTGTGTTTGGCAAAGGCGCTCATATCGACCACATCCGCTTGCCACTGGGCATCTAGTCCTCCCACGATGACCCGGTTCCGTAGAAAATGGCGGCGGGCAGCTCGATGTAAGGTATAGGTGTCTTGTTTTCTTAACCAATCTCGGACTTGGGTACGTTGTATCCCCTGAGGTTTGGCCCCTCGATAGAGAGCCGACAATGCACTATAGGCCGCCGGATTCTCGGGACTGTAGTATAAGTTATCCAACACCTTCTCCCAGCTCTTCATGGTGACAAATGATGATGGACCCTGGCTCTATCGTTTATTTATAACGGGTATATCTTGGGCCGGAGTTTCTTTCTGATTTTCTTCTTTGGCTTCTGCCAGCACATTGTCCATGGTAAATGACCAGTTCAACTCGTCTGATGACCGCGTGATAAGCACTTGATCCACATCTGCCACGGCATCTTCCAATGCAGACTATATAGAACAGGGTGAAGGGTAAAATGCACTGTACCCCCATCTAGCCGAGCCAATTGAGCAAAGAAGGGGCCGCGTCGGATGTACACATCGTGACACAAGTGAATGAGGTCGCCGTCCAGTTCACCAGACAACACCCGTTTGAATTTGGTCCAGCCCTCCCCGGACAGACGAATATGAGCCAGGCACGGTTGTGTAGGGTCCGCATCACAGATATCTCCCACCTCCTCCATGATATCGACCTTATCCGCATAGACGTACAGGAAGACCTCGGAGTTCAAGCTGAGAAACGCCCGTATTATATGCTCCGTCATGGTCAGTACGTGAATGGTACCAGATTTGACTGTCTCTCGTATTTGTAGGGAGAAAAAGTTTATGACGAGAGATCAAAGGATCGGGTGGTCATGTCACTGGGCTGACTGAGTCTATCCGGATAATCAATGGCATCGCCATCTGCCTCCGCTTCATTGCTAGGTTTGGTAATTTCTTCGTTGGGTTCTGCCGCCGCTTCTCTCAGGGCACGAGCCCACTCAAACTGAACAGCTGACCGCCCGTCCGTGTAAACAGCTGGTCCACGATAGGCACCACTTTCTTGAAGGCTGTCCACAGATCGGGGTCTTGGCCCTTACAGATTTGCAGTGCATTTCCAGCATGGTTCCAGTATGTTCCCAGCATGAATTGCCAGCATGGTGCCAACATGGTCACAGTACATGCTGCAGCCATCCTGGAGAATACCCCACTAAGCTCAACCTGGCTGCAGCATGCTTGCAGCATGTTTCAATTATTTAAATTATGCTGCAACCATGCTGGGAGATTTCACAGCATGGTTGCAGTATGGTAGCTACATCCTGTACTGGGGCATGCATACTGCAACCATGCTGTAATTTTCTTACAGCATCGTTCCAGTATGGCAGCTACAGCCTATACAGTTGCATGCTGCATCCATGCTGAACGTTGCAGCATGATTCCAGCATGGTAGCTAGAACCTGTATACAGGGGCATGCTGCAACCATGCTGGGACCATGTAGCATGATTGCAGCATGGTAGTATGGCCATTGCACAGGGGCACTTGCTGCATTCATGCTGGAATTCTGCCGCATGGTTCCAGCATGGTAACTAAAGCCTGGTAAGGGGTATGCTGCATCCATGCTGGGATTTCACAGCATGGTACCAGCATGGTAGCTTCATCCTGTTCTGTGGGATGCATACTGAAACCATGCTGGAATTGTCTTACAGCATGATTCCAGCATGGTATCTGGAGCCTATATACAGGGGCATGCTGCAACCATGCTGGGACTTTGTAGCATGGTTGCAGCATGGTAGGTATGACCATTGTACAAGGGCATCCTTCATCCATGCTGGAATTCTGCAGCATGGTTCCAGCATGGTAGCTAAAGCCTGGCAGGGGGCATGCTGCATCCATGCTGGGATTTCACAGCATGGTTCAAGTATGGTAGCTATAGCCTATACAGAGGCCTGCATGCTGCAGCCATGCTGGGATTTTGCAGCATGGTGCCAGCATGGTAACTATAACCTACAAACATGGAATACATGTACAATGTTATAGCTCCATTGCATGGACACATGTGGTGGAAGCCATTGAATTTGTTGTCTGCACAAATAGTAAAGCTAACTTTAGTTTTCTGGCATATTTTGTAAATATGTTGGGTTGTAATATATTTTTTCCTTCACATATCCAGACATCAATAAATACTTCAAGATGAACCATTGAAACAAAGGGATTTATATTCCAGACAAATATGAAGTTTATGTACATGCAGAGAACTGTAACTGCACTCACCTTCAAGTTTCCAAGTACATGTACTTCCATGGTTATACATAAGAATATAAAAATAATACAATGCAAATAGCTCTTGTCTGTGTACTTTGGCACACCCTAGAATCTTACAAGCCATGTTTTTCAGGCAACCATATTCAAAGTACTGGTTAGTAGTTATTCTGATTTGAATTCTGGCTCTAAACTTGTGAGCTGGCCTGATTTCTGATTGGTAGAGAATAACCGGGGCAATAGTTCATCCGTATCATGGGACAGCTACATGTACATTTAGGTCAGCCATACAGCAGCATGGTTGCATCACATGCTGGCAATGCAGTATGACCATAAAGCATGGTCAGATTATGTCTGAGTGAATCCAGTATAACACCAGCCTGCATTTGCAGCATGGTTGCAGTACATGCTGTGAGGCAGTATGGTGAAATTCGGTCAGAGTAACTCCAGCATGGTCACAGCATGGATACCCAGCATGGTTCCAGCATATGCTGGCAACACAGTATGACTATTATTTTATCAAAGTGGTTCCAGCATGATTGCAGCATGGATAGATTATGTCTGAGTTAATCCAGTATAACACCAGCATGCATTTGCAGCATGGTTGCAGTACATGCTGGGAGGCAGTATGGTGAAATACTGTCAGAGTAAATTCAGCATGGTCACAGCATGGATACCCAGCATGGTTCCAGCATATATTGCAATGCAGTATGTCTAGTATTTTATCAAAGTGATTCCAACATGACTGCAGCATGGAAACCCAGCATGATTCCAGCATATGCTGCAAATCCAGCATGATCCCAGCATGAATGCAGCCCATGCTGCACTGCAGTCCATGCTGCAATTCCGTAAGGGGGGTGAAGCTTCGCGTAGGGTCTTGGTAACGGCCCAGGCGTGGGAAGAAGGGTCCACGGTGTACGTAGATGGTATTGTCTATGTGGATGAGGTTTCCGTTGAGCTCACCGCTCAACACCCGTTTAAATTTGGTCCAGCCGTCACGGTGTAGCGTAACCGTATTCGATACGGTCTCAGCGCGCGACCAGCAAACATCTCCACGGTCTTCAACGATGGTGACTTTATCTTCATAGACGTGTAACCCCACCTGGGGTGTAAGGGACAGGATGGCTCGTAGGACTGGTGACATAGTTGACCCAATGACGAACGGTGAATGACACACACTCTGACTGTCTCTCTTATTTATGGTCAGGTCCCTCGGTGACATGGTTGACCCAATGACGAACGGTGAATGACGCACACTGTGACTGACTTGTATATATCGGTTGCACATAAGCGCATCTGTGGAGGCTCTGAAGAGCCGTTCTTTTTCTGTTGCTGTCATTGCCACAGGGTCAAGAGGGCGCAGACCATTACTAGGCCAACGAGCCGTCGCTGGTTCCGGCGTGAGCGCTGGTGGTCCATAGCCCGAGCATCAAGGATGGCTGTCATAGTCCCGTAGTGGTGGGTGATGGCACACCTCTCCATCGAGTGCACTCTGTCGAGGACCGCTTCTGTGAACTCTTTCAGGATCTGGCGTCGCCCCTCGTTGTCGTCACATCTGCAAGCATGGACCGAACCACTGCTCGGTAACCCGTGAGTGAATTAACCACGGTCGCATGCTGTAAAATGCGAGTCGCATAGGGATGGGTGTCCATCATGGCTCTGTAACCGTAGGAATGGGGTGAGGGTTCCAGAGGGACGTGTTTTATAAACCATGTCACACTTGCGCACCTATACGTAGCTCTACGGGTGTAGTCCGTAATACGTACTATTCTGATTGTTTAGTCCAAAAAGAGAGCAACAACAACAAAGATTACAGGTCAATCCTTTTATTAGCCCCTCCATCACAGCACATCCATGCTGGAGGAACCGCTATGGGTGTGTTTATGGAAAACGGGGGAACAACGGGAAAAACCCACTGGGAAACCCGTATGTTGACAAGGTCCCGGATGTAAAATCGACTGCCCACACACACGCACGCGCGTGCGTGCGTGCGCAATGCGGCTCAGTCGTACACCAGTACATCTCGGTCCTCGACGGTCATTCAATCGGGAGGATCATTTACTGCGCCACAAACGCTCATTCCAACATTTGACGAGGAGTTACAAGAGCAACAGGTGGAGTGAAGTGAGGTTCGAGGTGCGGGTAAAGACCAGGAAGACGGCGAATGGAGACTCGTCCAACACCATAGGTTAAGTATAAGTTCCATGGTTTCATGTATTTTTTTTTCGTGCCAATACGGTTCTGGGAAAAACTGAGGGTTCCCCACTGGCCATTTAACATGGGCATAGTGCTGGCCATATTGTCGGGGACCCTGTGCATTCCATGGGTGCTTCGGAAGGGCGGATAAAGGCTATCTATTGGCCCGGAGAGGGCCGAACCTAGCCGGAAGGGGGACCTTTGACCTTTTGACCTGGATGTGACCTTTGACCTTTTGACCCGAAATTCACCCGCGCACTTCCGGATAACCCGCGCGCGTAGCCGGATAACATGCGCGCTGCGGCCGGGCCGGGCCGGGGAAAACCCGGATGTTGAAGAGTACCCGGATGTTGAAAAGTACCCGGATGTTGAAGAGGTCCCAGATGTTCTAGTACATGCATTCCATACGTCTAAGGTCTAAGGAAAAATTAGAACTCTTCTGTGTTCGGAGGTCATTCTCAAAACCGGAAGTGACATCACACACTTGCGCAGACCCATCAAACCACGTGACCTGCGCAGCAGAATGTTGAAAACGAACGACACACTAGTCCAGGCGGATGCTCCTTCACGAATGCTTCACATTGATACCTCACTCGACTCCATCGGACCATTAGTGGCCCACCTAGACCCCAAAACGTCTATTTCCACACCCTTTTCCCACAATTCCCTGTCTGCGCATGCGCAGAATGTTGAAAACGGGCGACACACTAGTCCAATCGGATGCTCCTTCACGAATGCTTCACACTGATACCTCACTCGACTTCATCGGACCATTAGTGGCCCACTTCGACCCCAAAACGTCTATTTCCATACACTTTTTCTACTGCGCATGCGCAGAATGACGTCAGTTCCACGTCACACCCAGCCCGTTGGATAATCCCTCACGTATGCTTCATATTGATACCTCACTCGACCCAATCGGTCGACTAGCGGTCCCTACATATTGCCGAACATTCTCACGAAAACCCACGTATTTGGGACTATACTTTCGGTCCGCGGAGGCAGACCGCATCACCGCCAGACCGCATTACCGCGGTGGAATCCATCCCCTCATGGTCACTCCCGATTCACCCAGACCAGAAGTGACGTCATACCTGCGCAGACCACACACCTCCCTGCGCACGCCCCATTTCGCCACAATCGCGCATGCGCAGTGTGGCCAATGGGGTCTTTGCGGGTAGTTATATAGTTCTGACATAATTGTATAGCATTGAACGATCTGTCTGAACAGGTAAAGAAGCCGTTGAAGATTATACCACTCAACGACTATGACAAACAAAAGGCCTACTGTAATTACATATTGTAATCATCGTAACTTTTTCGAGATCTCCTGTAAACTTGTAAAAACTTGTTTAGACTTATCCAACGGACATGCATCTGTTTGTATATATAAACTTTGTACATTCGTATTGTATCAATATACAAACGTGTATCATGCTATTGAAAAGTGGGTGAAATCCACGATACCGGTTTAGCAGTATAATATACAGTTTTAGCTCATATTCTACATTATGTGTAGTGTTTTTCTTCTATATATATATATATATTTATTTATTTATTTATATATTTATTTATTTATTTAAAGAGGGTTACTCTAGCTGTCAGTTGCAAAAACTGTTCTTCCCGGAGGCCCTCCAGAAAATATACAAGTATGTACAATATAATACAATCACGAAACACTGCCCTTACAGAAATATAAGGTTGCAACTAGCTAACACAAGCTTACCTTAAGCTAACATGCCTCCAGCAAGCTTGCGCTAGCTAGCGCAAGATTGCAGCAAGCTTGTGCCGGCTCGCAGCAAGCTGACACAAGACTGCAGTAAGCTTGTGCAAGCTAACAATATAGGTCTGCCAAGGATTGTGAGCTTGCCCCTTGGCATGGCAAGCTAGCACAAGCCTACAATATTTTCAGGCAAGCTAGCAAGATTACCATATTTTTTGGCAACCAACAGTATATACTGAACTAATTGGCAAGCTTGCGCAAGCTCGCACCAAGGGCAGGAAGTACATACTTATAGCAGATGGTTTTCATTTAATGCCCAGCATGGGACCACTGGTATCCATGGGAACCAGCTCTTTCCAACAAGGGTGTAATATCAGATGACCAACATTCAAATTCAGAGTTCAACTGGTCTTCAACAGGTCAAGACACTTCAGTTTGGCTCTTTGGTTTTCTTCTCTCCACTGAAACTAGTGTAGTTTCCAATGCACATGGTGGATAGTTCTAAGTTCCATGCTTCTTTCGGTTACAATGAGTTTAGGAAACCAACAGTCAAGCTGACAGAACCATGGAGAAATAGGTTACTTTTAGTGTAGTTTTTGGTGGAAGCTCAGGAAAGCCAAGTTTTATAGATTGACCTCAGTATACACTTGCAAGTACTGCAGGTCAAGAAGTTGGAGAGGACAAAAATGTTTAGCTTGCTGCCAAGCTCAAGTTGAGAGAATACTGCCTTAAATCATCAATTAATGTAAATGTATTTATAGTTTAGTCTGGGAATCTGAATGCAGTTTATATTGAAAACAGTATGGATTCAGGATCAAGTATGTGCAGACTGATATTTTGTTCACAAGTAACTTATTCAGCCTGTAGGCCTACAACCGTCAGATTATTCATTAATTCATTAATTTGCAAAAAATGCACATATGTACTATACTAATGTTACTAATGTCCATATAATACAAATGGGCCCAGACAGAAAATATGCCTTGAAAATCTGTTGAAAACTTTTTATTTTATTTTAATTTATCTATTTTCATAGCTAGAATTTACATCCTGGGATGAAATTCCAGTCAACAGACTATACATGCATGAATGAGATCAAAATGCCAGAGAAAATTAAATTAAACTCATGATATTCAAACCACTGCCAAATTTCTAAAGGTATGCCTTTTTCTAATCAGAATCTTTAATTATTATAGTAAAGATAAAATTTTGTGATTTGTAGGATAAAAATTAAACATTTTTACATAAAAATTATTTTTAAAATGCTGTTCTGTACTTTAATGTTATGAATCATGGTGCATGTAGGCCTACATTTCAACTCCGGGCCAGCATGCGAGCTCGCAGGCCTGGAAATGCATTGTTTTGGCGAGCTTGCGCAAGCTGGCCATGAGGTTGCGCAAGCTGGCTGCAAAGTTATACAAGCTAGCCGCAAGCTTGCGCTAGCTCGCAGGTTTGATTAGGTTAGGTAAGCATCTGCTAGCTTGCAGCTAAGTTGCGCTAGGTTGCAGCTAAGTTGCGCAAGGTTGCGGCAAAGTTGCACTAGGTTGCAGAATCACCAATCGCAAGCTTGCAATGTTTCAAATGTGAGCTAGTGGCAAGCTCAAGGCAAGCTAGTGGCCAGCTAACCATGTTAGCTAACAACAGACACACAATGTGAGCTTGCTGCAACCTTAAATTTCTGTAAGGGTGCAGAGTATATTACATGTAAATGTCTTGACATAAAAATAGTGGACATAATATCATGTGCTAGGGCATAGGGATTTTAGAAGTCTGGACTTCAAGGCATTAAGAGATGGGGCTTCTTTAAGGTTACTACCAAGCGAGTTCCACAGCATTGCTCCAGAAAAACTCCGGCTTTGTTTCAGATAGTTTGCTCTGGGTTTTGGAAGATACAGTTTGTTGTTTTCGGTTGATCTTAGAGTGTGTGCAGTAATTTTATTAACATATTTAAAGAGAGAGTTGAGGTAAGGGGGACACAAGTGGTTGATGAGCTTGAACATAAAAATAGCCTTCTGATATGTTATCCGTCCTTGTATGGTTAGCCATCCGAGTTCTTTAATGAAAGCATCCAAGGCTGCTAAAAAACAGGGAAGGAATTGGTCCTGTTCAATATATTTCTGATGTGTCTCTCGTTGCATACGTGATGTGAATTTGTGAAGCTTAGCTCTAATTATTGAAGAGACTTCATCAATACTGTAAAGAAAGTCTAGGCAAATGAGAGTTGCATATGTGGTACCAGTGGACGATGGAAACAATTTTGTTGAGGTGTTCAACTGTTATCACAATTGTTTGACAACCCAATGAAATTACCTTTCCCCGATAAAGAACACAACACCGAAGATTAAAAATTGTATATTATCTGAACTAAACAAGATAACATTTTGGTAGTAACCCTACAATATTGCAGAGGTCGGTGTCCGCATCATAGTGAACGTTGTTGCCCAGGAAGCAGATCGGCTTTCATTCATGGTTTATGTATTCATGCACACAGCAACCTGCAGCCAAAGCTCAATGACATTGTTATTGTAGACATGTACAAGAATGAAGTCACTGAATCTGATTCATATTCATAATTTATTTGTGTGGCAATTGACAACCAGAAAATAATATAAGTAGCCTATAGGTCTTCTTCAAGATTACACGTATGCCTACCGGTACATCGAATAATTATTTTAAAATCCATTCAGCAATTGCACACAGAAAAAATACCCTTACGTTACTAAAAAATTCAATCACAGACACAGAAAACCATTATTAACATCAAAAAATAAATTTACCTCCACTGCCTGGCCCAAACGGAAAATTATTTTGTCAACTTCAACAGGTCAGAGCAAAGCACTAAGTGGGGTATATATCCAATCTAATTAAAATTAAATCCTAACGGCTTCCCCATTTGGATATGTCGCTGTTAGGATCTAACCGGCTTGCAGTAAGGCGCGTGTTGACCGATCCCGAGAGGTTTTCATAGTGCTTTGAAGGGAACGTAATGACAAGTGCTTTCTGGTTGGCTCAGCCGAAGCACACGCCAAGCTGTGGGGGAATCTTCTGATGTTGCCGCCCACCCGCCAGGTTGGCTCCATAATGCGGGGTAGAATTATGGACTCGTCCTTGACGTAACCTTGAGTCCATGAACCTATCCCCCCTGCCCGACTGAAGTAAAGTAGTTAAAATGCGGTTGTGATGTCATAAGACTATTAAATATTCATGAGCTGGGCGCTCCGAACACAAAATTCAATTGAAATCAGTAAGATCCTACATAGCGACATATACGATTGGGGAGCATTGATAGGATATTAATTTATTAAGATTGGGTATATATCCCACCTAAGATATTAAATCAAAGTTTGGATATTGAAATATATCCTAATTGGGATATTTTCACCGATTTTCATACTAAACGGCAATGTCGGATTTCGGCATCAAAACTACCAAAAGCAAGATATAGAATCTACTTCACAAAACTGACAATACGATTGTATAATTTTGCTGACCTTTTCTCGTCGACATTATTATCTGTGCAATTGCAATTACGTGCAATACTTTTTGATGCTGTTGTTGCAGTATACTTCCCATCAATAACCACTGTTGTATGTCTTTAAACGAACAGAAGAACTACTAGCACAATATGCCAGCTTGAACATATGGAAGTATGAAAAAAATATTCAAATTGCGATATTTTATCCCAATTGGGATATATATCCCAGTTAGTCCTTTTCCCTGACCTGTTCAACGAGCTGTCATTACGGATATGGTAAGAATCAAGAACATTACTTTTGCTGGATGACAAATGATGCAGGACGATAAGATCAGTCAGTTTGAAAATTGCAGTAAAAAGGATGCTTTCGCTTGATGAAATAAATCAAGTTTTCCTTGCAAGAAATGTTTTCAAACTTAGCACACAAAACGGCGGCTTTCAGTCATGCCATGTGCATGCTTTCAGTCCCGCAGTAGCGCGGAAACTTGCAACATTCATTTATTTGATAATATTAACACGTGTGCGCCGGGAAACAAGTAATGAATTCAGTGACGGGTATAAAACGTTTTACACACCTCGATCTGTCCGAATGTCACACTCGCACAGTGTCAAAACTCTCCAGTCGACTGATGGAACGAAAACGAAACTGTCTCTCCTTTTCAAACTCTCTCACCGGGACTGCACTATAATTTTGGCAGTGCGGTTCAGCCGATCTTAAAGCCCGGCGCACACGAGAGCTATCAGCTGAGCTGACCGCCTCAATTGCCGGTCAGCTCAGGCGCTAGCTCTCGTGTGCGGGCAGTTTTTGGTGAGTTTTTGGCCTCGCGAGGCCGGGGGAAAAATATCAAACTTGTTTGATAATTTCGCCTCGCGAGGCCAAATCCTCAGCGTGTGCGGCGAACGCAAGCCAACAGCTCAGCAGTTTTACCGGACCGGCCAATGAATCGCATGTTATTTTCACTCGATTCATACGCTCGACTCTTCAAAATGGACTTGAAGAAGACGTTATGCGGGAACTGAAATCAATTTCTTGAAACTTTTGCTCACCGTGTGCGCTGAAACAACAAGAGAGCTAGCCGCTGAGCTGACAGGCAATTGAGGCCGTTAGCTCAGCTGATATCTCTCGTGTGCGCCGGGCTTAAAACATGACGTCTTTTCGTAAATTCGGTGTATTTCATTGGCTATCAGAACCGAAGATGAAGTGGGCATATTCCGTGACTACGACCTGTGCCATATTGACCAGTTTACAGACAAAACACAATCTTTCGAAGAAAATCTCTCAAGATATCAGCAGAAGTGTTGTCCAGGAAACGCATTCGACATATTCTTCAATATCTGCACCTAGAAACGGCTCGTCGTGAGATTAATTCAGAGAAATTATTCGAAACTAGGTCGAACTACTTCATAGCGCATTCAATAAACGGAGTGACGCGGAACTTTCAGTCATTCTCTCATTTTGCGCAGGGGTGTTGTAATGAAAACCATACCGCTTGGATAGATCGCACCTCTGAAATTACCCATAAGCCAGTTCACCTAGCATGGCAAGAAACAGGGAATTTTCCCTGTTTAAAAAGTACTTTTGTTGGGGTTGAGTAATCTGCATTTAAAATGATTCTGGCTGCTCTTTTTTGAAGTTTGTAAATTCTGTCAGTCTGTAGTGGATGCATTGCCCCAAATTGTGAGGCAATAGTCTATGTGTGTGAGAGTGTACGCATTGTAGTAGGTGATTTTTGCTTCTTTGTTGAGTAGGTGTCTGTGTCTATATAGTATTCCTATTTTGGAAGAAAGTTTTTGACAAACATAATCAGTATGATCATTCCAGCTCAGGCTATGATCAACAGTAAGGCCCAGTATTTTGTCTTTTTTGACATTCTCAAGCTCATTACCATCAAGGGTCAAGGGTGATCTCTAAATTAAGATCACACCTTTTTGATTTTTGTTTTGTTGTTAGGATCATAAAAGTGGATTTTGAAAAGTGAATAAACAGTTTGTTTTCCCGACACCATCTCTCAATGACTCCAGTTCTTTCAAGCTTCGTGCATTGTGGTATATAACGGTATCGTTAGCATATAGATCTATAACACTAGTCAGATCACATAATAGCAAGTCATTAACATAAATAATAAATAACAGAGGTCCAAGGATAGACCCCTGGGGAACACCAGGGGTCTATCCTTGGACCTGAATCACTATGAATGATATATGAATCACTATGACCACGATAACCAGCGTTTGTCAGGATGGTCGAGTGCTCTAAGGCGCCAGTCTCAAGATCCATGAAATTGCCTTCCCTGGGGTATGGGTATACTGGTCTGCAGATGTGGGAGTGGGTTCGAATCCTACTCTTGATGCGCACCCTTTTACTGGTCACAATAACCGGCCGTGTGAGGTGGGCAACGTTCGTGGGGGAGAGTCGGAGTGGGGCGGTAGTTGGAAGTCACATCATTCTGTGCATGTGCAGTCGGGTAGTAGTAGAGAAAGGACAGTTTCGGAGGTGCACCGGTCCGAATGGGCCATATAAGGTGGGCAACGCTCATGGGGGAGAGCCAGTTTAGAAGTAACCTGGTAGTTGTGGGTATGTGTGTGCATGCGTGTTTGTATGTGCGCGCGTGTGTGTGCCTCTGACCACGGACCATGTTGACTATGTGAACGTTGTGTCAGTAAACCTTCTCTCATCGTGAAAGTAGACTCAGACACATTCAATGTAAGCACAACGAAGAGATATCAACAACAACAACAACAAGCATATTGCATATTGCCCATTTTATTATCCCCCCCCATCACAACACATCCAAGCTAGGGGAGCCACTATGGGTACGTATATTTACAATTCTCGTATGATCTTGCCTGTATATCAAGCATTGTTGGCTGCTCTTGTCCAATCTTTTCTATTTGGTGTTGCGTCTGTCTTCATGTTTATTCACAGAAATTGAAATATCAAACACCGTAATATTAGGTACATGTGTTTACAGAGCAGACTTTAACCATCAACATGTAGACCTATAGAGAACATGCAACATGTTACAATATCCACCAGTGCATGTGATGGGTGAAGACATTCAGCGATGGGCTGGTAGATTAGTTCAGCCACGAAAAACGTGGCATTGGTCACCGTCTTCACCTGCCATTTTTCGTTGGGGCGTTGTTCCAGCATCGTCTCCAGTGAACTTCGATTGATGATGGTGACGGGATCACAGGTATTTGAAGTCTCGTTGACAAGGGACTACTTTCTGTCCATAGAGGCTTCTCCGCGGAAGTGACCGCATCACTGCCAGACATGACCACATCACCGTGGAGGAATACATCCACAGGGGTCACTTCCAGTCATGTGACTCTTGACCCTTTTGCCGGAACTATGGTGAACTTGACCTCTTTGATGTCATCGCCATGTCACACCATGATATGCAAATTTTTTAAGTCAATAGGTTTAAATTTCCCCTTTCTATACTACTGACATGACGTCATCCCCTTCTCTCGTTGTATGGCTATGTATGGGGATTATAACCTAGAAGCTATATCCGGGACCCTTGACTTTGATTACCCACCAGACATTCCCAGAGATGACCGGACATTGGAATCCAGTTTACCCCCCTACCATGTACAGGGGTATAAAAAGTGACAAGGTATCCACCTATCTGTAGGAAAAACTTTTATCCATTGGGGGTTTTGTCAGTGGTTTTTCTGTTCACGGAGGCTTTTGTGCAAATCCCAAAAAGAATGCTGTTGTTCTTATATTGTTTATCATTTTCAAAGAAAAAACTTGTATTTATCGGGTGGTGAGGTGACACTTTTTTTGCTGTTGTAATACAATTACTTTCATTATCAAGTTGGATAGGTTCTTTTCATACACATAATACATCTTAAAGTTGTTTCATACATTTATTCAGAAGATATATCAAGTAAACATTGGCTTTATTCAGTGTATCAATGAAAAATAAAGCCTCTGTGTACTATAAACTTAGATCTGTAAATTGCTCTGTTGATAGCGATTGGTAAATTGTAATTCACAAGTAGAAAAGGTTGTGGAGATTTAAACATTTTTCAGCACATTACAGTTAAATTCTCTATGTCGTTATCTCCCCTTGTCCACTACCCTGCTGGAAAAGTTTTGGTGGATGTAATATGTAGATTTATGTGGATCAGGGGAAACGCTTGCAAAATTCCATGAATATTTTGGAAGTAGAATGGAAAGAAAACATTTCTGAATACAGGGATATTATTATGTAAATGATTTGACCACCACTAGATTTTAGAAACTTACAACAAGAGGGCCCATAATAGATAATGTTGGAATTAAACCATGATATAGATGGACAGAAAAGTGGACGGACAGACAGACAGAGTGAGTTAGTGAATATGATTTAATGTCGCTTTCAACTATATTTCAGTCATATCACGACGTTGGGTCCTATTCCTTTTCACACCCGGGAACCACACAGGTGGGGTCCTATTCCTTTTCACACCCGGGAACCCCACGGGTGCCTCAGTTAGTCGCCTCCTACGACGAGCTCTCTGAGGAGCGGAGGCCTATTCTTACCATGACCTGCGGTGTGCACAACGACATCCCAGGTCAATCACCGGAAGCCCCACGGGGCCAGACAGACAGAGGAGGACCTGACCAATGAAACATACAAAAGGCACATCTACAGATTACATTCTAAATTAGACATAAGTTTCGTTGGCATGCCTTCAGTAGTTCTGGGGGAAAAGAGGACGGACGGACAGACAGACAGATGGGGTGACAACAATACCCCTGAGCCCAATCAGGCTGAGGGGTAAAAAGGACCAGTAGGTCAATAGGCTTCTACATGCCCTTTCGGAACCTGACATAAATACGAGGGTCAGCGAGGGCGTGCGCATTCATCATTTGCTCAACCATGTCGCCAGTCAGACGAGCCGTCCTTCCCCTTACACCCAACGTGCGGTAACACACCTATAGGGGGAAAGTCGCCATCATGGAAGACCGATATGTCTGCTGGTCAGGCCTTGAGTTCATATCGAATACAGTTATGCTACACTGTGATGGCTGGACCAAATGTAAACGCGTGTTGAGCGGTCACAGAGCTCGATTGTAAGCTCATACACATGGAGAATGCCCTGATCTACTTACACCATGTTACCATGGTTACCTAGACCCCAGCACCGGAAGCTTCATCTGTCTTCCTGTGGCAACCTGGTATCCACAATAACCAAATTTATCAGGTGGCACCACCTATAGGCCAATCGGCATGAAAAACAATCCCAAGCTAGATTTTGAGTCAAGGTATCGGTACCCACATACCAAATTTGAAAAGAATCCATTCAGGTTTTCAAAAACATTTTTCCAGAAATAAAATTTTAACTTGGTCCCCAGTTGGTGCCACCTGTATGCGGATCCCGGTGAAAAACAATCCCAAGCAAGATCTCGTACGTGGCAAGGTATCCACATACTAAATTTGGAAAGAATCTGTTCAGATTTTCAAAACTTATTGTCTGCATGGAAACAAAATTTAAATTTGGTCCACAGATGGCACCACCTATAGACAGGATCGGCATGAAAAACAATCCCAAGCCAGATCTCGATGCAAGTACCCTCATGCCTAATTTGGAAAGATTCCATTCAAGTTTGCAAAAGTTGTTAGGAAATATAATTTTAACTTGGCTCCCAGGCAGCGCCACCTATAAGCAGATCAGTGTGAAAAACAATCCCAAGCGAGATCTTGAGGAGTACCCACATACCAAATTTGAAAAGAATCCGTGCAGTTTTTCAGAAACAGCATGACGGCTCAACGGACGGCACCACACACGCTAAGACAAATGGATAGACCCAATACTATAGTCCCGCTTTAGCCATTCCAGTGTCAGGGGACAAATACATAAGCAATTAATGCATGCCACAGTCGACTTTCATGACTGTCACTGTAAGCCACACATTCATAGTACTACCAAGAAACAGCCACCCTAACAATGTAAATATACAGTTGTGAATGTCAATGAAAACGCAGGAAAGAAGCAATCAGAGATTGCTTAATTGAATACCCCCCCCCCATTCCGCTTTAGTCCGACACTGCCCCACCATTTTTCTGTTCTGTATTGGTCGGTGGAGGCCTAATTTGAATAATTATAAAAATTCTGTTTGTCACTTTTTTCGCCATGCCTCGCATAATACATATTCCAAGTATCAAGTCGACCAACAAGTGATAATACAATGTTTTGATGCAAGATGGTCGCCGGGGCTTTCGCCAAATCCGAAAATGTGACCTGGTTATGAGACCTGCATTCCTTGGAGTATATTATGGTGAAATTATGAAGCGATCAGTGAACTTTGAATTTTGCACCCAATTCACCCTTTTTGGGGCAATTTCATATTTCGGGATGGTCTGCTTTGGAATGTAGAATAACATATATATAGCCACTTTCCCCGTCCAAATCGGTTAATTGAAAATAGGATGATTTTAATTGGTTCATGAGTCAACATGGCCAGCTGTTCACTCGTTTTTACGACCAAATATAGTAGTTAAGGAGTAGAATTGAAGCCCAAGTTGAATAAAATTTACGATGCACAACTGTGCATCAATGATCACATTTAATGCTATATATATAGTCCACACAATATTAACCGAGATCCAACCCGGACAAATATATTTCCCATTCACAGACAGGTTTGAGGAACAAAGGGCCTTAACTCTTGAAAATATAACCGCAATGTAGACAAACTTCACGCTGCACAATAATGGGGCAATATTGTAACGTGTACGAGCAGGACCAGTCGTGGTGTTTACGAGAAAACGAATCAATAACCGGGATTGCCCACTGGCATTCTGGCCGTCACCGTAGTTAGCCCCTTCACTAGTACAGATCCGGGGATCGAAGAGATGATCACAACCCTACAAGGATGACTGACGCTGATGTAAAGGTCTATTATGGTATATTCTGCACAAATAGTATACGCGATTACAGATAATAGCGTAGAACCGCGTGGCTTAGACAGAATGTCTAAGGAGATGTAACGTTATACCGCGTGGCTTAGACAGAATGTCTAAGGAGATGTAACGTTATGCAGTGGAATGATATTTACATATATGTACAGCCACTAGGAGAGTGTATGCAAATAAACTTGATGTTATATGCACGTAATATAAGGAAGCGTGTGCATATAAGCTTGATGTTATATACCAATAATATCAGAGTGTGTGCATATAAGTTTAATATCATATATAAATAATATCAGAGTGTGTGCATATAATTTTACAGTTATTTGTAGTGCTTTAAATTGGCATGGGGACGCGATAAGGGCGGCCTGGTTGCTGGCCCTTCTCTTCTGGGCATAAGGGCGGCCTGGCTGCTGGCCCTTCTCTTCCGTCGTTGGAACGTTACGCTCTCTCAATATATGGCCCCCAGTCGTTGGAGCCTCTCCACGGATGTGGCAGCCCGTCGTCGTCTTCTTCACCCCAAGTCGTCGGAACGTTACGGCTGTAACGCTCTCTCAATATATACCCCCAGTCGTTGGAGCCTCTCCACGGATGTGGCAGCCCGTCGTCTTCTTCACCCCCAAGTCGTCGGAGCCTGACCCTAACTTGTCAGCTCACCAGTCTGCTTCCCGAACAGGTAAGTATAGCACGGCGTCTCAACCCTCCCGGCTGCTGCGACCCGTCTATAGACACGACCCGTGGCTGCACAACCTCACGACGACCCCTTAGGTAAGAACCACGTACAGCTCGCCCTCCGTGGCCGTCAGGACAACTACTTGGGTATATAATGTGCTATTATTTCATCTGGTACCGATGTAGCACCATTACTATCTGTAAACTGTCGATGGCGACCCTCTGCGACCCGGTCGCAAGCCTCTGCGACCCGGTCGCAAGCCGTCTGCGACCTTTTGCGACCCGGTCGCAGGTCCGTAGATTTCACGGTTTATCGACGTTTCTCGGGAGAAGAAGTCTGTCTGTGCTGTGCCTTATCTTTCCTTTACTGTCTGTAACTGGTATCTTGTCTTTTGCCTTGTCTGTTCTTTACGGTCTGTAATCTGTGTCTTGGCTTTACTGTACAGTCTGTAATCTTTGTGCTCTCTTTTACACCGGTAAAACGAAGCCCGCCTGTACCGTATCTTGTCTTTGCTGTACCGGCTGTAATATCTTTGTGCTCTCTTTTACACCGGTAAAACGAAGCCCGCCTGTACCGTATCTTGTCTTTGCGGTACCGGCTGTAATATCTGTGGTCTTTGCTTTACTGTACAGTCTGTATATATTTTCTGAGGGTGGAGGGAATCCCTATTTATCGTCATATACCGCTTCACGACCGATGACACCGACACATAAATAATACTGCCCACGTCCCAGTGCCCGGGTTGTTCAGTAAAACAGTGCCGATATCGTACAATCTACTGGTATTGACCTATGTCCTTATTCTGTACTGATGTCTGATCATGTTAATTACCGGAATGTGCTACGCGGTAATACATGTCATGTTACAGTATTATAGAATACCCCCAGGCTACAATAAACACGCCAGTCGGTTTTCCCACTCTGTCGTGTTCCCTATACTATAGTACACCGCGCAAACACGTTTCCACATTGAAAATGCAAGCCGGCAAATTCGCATTGGTTTTGCGTGTTTTTCACAGGTTGTACTAGCTACAGGATTTACAATCTTTTAGACTCCCAGGCCAAAACAATTACATTTGCGACCCGGTCGCAAAGTGTGCCAAAATCAACAATTCAGGCTGTACCTGGCGTGCTTTCTCCAGAGCTGGCTTTCTGGTCTGACCTCGCTTGGAATGTCTGCACGAGTTTATATAGTGTGTGCACTCTCCGCACCCGAAAAGTCCCCACAGGAAGTTTTCTCACGAACGGAGACGTTTCGCCTGCAATGAATTATCGTCTCTCACAGCGAAATTACAGTTCATAGTCCATAAACTAGAATGGCATCCCAATCTAGAACCCGTAGAGAATATTTCACGTAAACGGCAACTCCTATCTTGCTCTGGTAAGCGAGAAATACGGTGGAATCCATTTCCATACACTGCCTTGCTCGTCGCTGAAGATACGTGTCAAGGTCGTTCGCCGCATTCCTTTCATATCACCCTGCGGATTCAAACTGTTCCCTACACAAACGGTTAACCGTTACACTGCCCCCGCCTTTCCAAGTCATGACGTCCTCGTCATGGTCGTTCCGGCTCCACAGTAGAGGGTAGTTCTACAGTTCCAGTTGTACAGTTCGAATCAATCTAAACAAAACTGGCCGGCGAAATTACCAGGTGGCCGCCCTCCGGCGGTCTGGCCGGGCCACCACGACATTAGGTCCAGTAGGTTTCCTTCACAGAATTACATGGGCGGCTAGCAGAGCCGCCCCACGACATTAGGTCCACTGGGCTGCACGCTCAGTTGGAAGGGTCGGGCTTCCCCCCTTTTACGGTACACGGGCTGGGACGTCAGCACGTAGTCGTGCAACCTGCGAGGCCTGACCACTCGCCGACCGCGGGTCGTCGTCGCGTGTGTGGGGGCTGCCTCACCTTCGGCCACTTCCTCGCCAGGCCGGCTGTCGGATGACGCGTCCACTCCGGCTCGTCTGGGGCTGGCCTATGGGTGGCTGCACGGCTACCGGGTGGGTCAGGGCGTAAGGTTCTGCTTGGGCCGGTTCCGGTCCCTGCTGGTCGCCGCCGTCGTCACTGCCGCTCTCAGACGCCGTATCGTCACCCTCCACGTCCAGCCGCGGATAACACGGTTTGATCCGGTCGACGTGTACGACCTGTCGCCTCCCGTCGTCACTCCGGATCCGGTAGGTAACGTCCGACAACGCCGCCTCCACCACAAACGGTCCTAGCCATCGGTCTCGAAGCTTCCGAATCTGCCCTGGCCGGGTCACTACGGTATGCAGATAGACCTGGTCCCTGGGGACGAATCGTTGGGCCTTGGCCTTCAAGTTGTACAGACGCTTCTGCCGTCTCAGGGCCTTCCCACTATTTTCCCTCGCATCCTCGTGGACGTCGACTAAGTGGTCACGAAGGTCCCCGATTCACGGCACTGTCTCCGTCCTCTCACTTGGGTGAGCTCCGACGGTCAGGTGAGCTGGTAGAGTCACCTCCCGGCCAAACGTCATCATATTCGGCGTATACCCCGTAGTCTCGTGCGCTGCTGCACGGTACGCCATCAGCGTCAGTGGAATATGTACATCCCAATCGTCTGGGTGGCGGGCGGCACTGGCATGAAGCATCTGACCCAGGGTCCTGTTGAACCTTTCAACTTGGCCGTTAGACTGCGGATGGTACGCCGTCGTCCGTGTCTTCTTCATGCCGAGGATCCGACACATCCCCTCGAACACTTTGCTCTCAAAGTTCCGCCCCTGGTCCGAGTGTATCAGGGCGGGGACGCCGAACCGGCTGACATACAGGTCAATCACAGCCTGGGCCACCGTCTCCGCTTCTTGGTCCGGAAGCGCAGCAGCCTCCACCCACTTCGTGAAATAGTCACAGATGACCACAATATGCAGATTTCCTCTCGTCGTCAGGGAGAGAGGACCCATCAAGTCCACGGCGATACGTTCCCCGGGGCATCCCATCATCATCCCGCGGTGCTGTCCTCGGGGTTTCTTCCCGGCCTGCTTCCTCCGACTACACGTGTCGCAACTCCGGCACCACTGTCGAACGTCACGCTGCAGGCCAACCCAGGTGTACGCTTGTCGCACCTTCTTCAACGTCTTGAACACACCTAGGTGTCCTCCAGTCGGGCTATCATGACATTCCTTGAGTATCCTCTTTTGAAGGGCCCTCGGGACCACCAGTAACTTAGCCTTCTCTCGGCCTCGCACGTCATACCAACGTCGCACTAGGAGATCTCCTTCCAGGGCCAAGGCGTCGTAGGCTCCCCACAGCGCTTTCGTTACCCCGCTGTGTTGACAGACTAGGTCCCACCGAGGTCTGGTACCAGCCTTCACCCATTCAATCATCAGTAGCTCGGGGTCTGCAGCCTGGGCCGCTGCAAAGTCCTCGTTGGGTGGAGATATGGTCACAGCTCTGGCCGCCGCAGTCTCTCCGTCTTCGGTCTCGGAGGGACGACCACACTGCTTGCACCGACGTCTGCTCATCGGATCAGCATTCTGATGCTTACGGCCCGGTCGGTGGACGATGTCAAATTGATAGGTCGGCAGAGCTTGGATCCACCTTGCGAGTTGGCCCTTCGGCTCTTTGAATCTCATGAGCCACCTCAAGGACCCGTGGTCGGTGCGCAGTAAAAACTTCTTCCCGTAGAGGTAATGCTGGAACGACTTAACGAAGTGGACTACCGCCAGGAGTTCGCGCCTGGTCACGCAATATGCCTTCTCAGCCTTGGTGAGTACCCTGCTGCCATAGACCACCACTCTCTCCTGTCCGTCGATCTCTTGGGACAGAACGGCTCCGATGCCCCAACCGCTGGCATCCGTGTCCAGGATAAACGGTTTAGACATGTCAGGCATGGCCAGGATGGGCGCCGCTATCATCTTCTCCTTCAGGGTCTCAAATGCGGTCTGACAATCGTCGGTCCACACGAAGCTCTTCTCCTTCTGAGTAAGTTGATGCAGGGGCGCTGCCACGGTCGCAAAGTCTTTGACGAACCTCCGATAATAGCTACATAATCCGAGGAAACTCCGGACCTCGGGTCTGGGAGACTGGGGTGGGCCAGTCTCTCACAGCCTGGACTTTCTCCGGTTCCGTCTCGATACCAGCGCCGGACACGACGTGTCCCAGGTAGGTGACTTTTCGGGCGCCAATGACACACTTGGAGGGTTTCAACTTAAGCCCGTGAAGCTGTAGTCTCTGGAACACCACCTCCAAGTTGGCCAGCATCTCGGTAAACGTCTTCCCGAACACGATGATATCGTCGAGGTAAATGAGGCAAGTCTCGTAGTGCAGACCGGTCAATACCGCTTCCATCAGGCGTTCGAAGGTTCCCGGGGCGTTGCACAGCCCGAACGGCATAACGCGGAACTGGTAAAGGCCTTTCCGGGTAGCAAACGCGGACTTGCATCGATCTTCAGGCGCCAATTCAACTTGCCAGTATCCGGACATCAAGTCGAGGGTAGACCACCACTGGGCCCCGTTCAGTGCGTCAAGACTGTCGTCGATCCTCGGCAGGGGATATGCGTCTTTCTCTGTGACGTCATTCAGGGCCCGATAATCAACGCAGAATCGAGATTTACCGTCCTTCTTCTTCACCAGGACGACAGGGGCCGACCACGGTCCCTCGGAGGGCTCTACCACACCTCGTCGTAACATCTCGTCAACCTGCTTGTCAATCTCCCATCGGGCATGAAGGGGCGGTCTTCTGGGTGGAATACGAATCGGGGGTCCATTCCCCGTCTTTATTTGATGTTGCACCCTGGTCGTACGTCCAAGGTCATCGTCATCGGCCGCAAACAAATCAGCGTGTCGACTCAGCATTTGTTCAACTTCCCTCAACTGGGCTGCATTCAGGCCGTCCTTGGACTTCTCCAACAGAGGCTGCATATATGCTGGCAGGGTCGTCGTCCGCGCCCTCGGCTCTGTAGGCTCTTCCGGAACATCACCTAGTGTGGACATACTACCACAGAATGTACCAGCGTGAATGACTGTGGACTCATCGGAAGCGTTCAGCATACGAATAGGCACACTACCATCAGATGCAACTCGAGAAAGTGTTCTCGCCAGGACTAGGCCGGTCTTCTCGGTAAATGCGAGCTCCCCCTCTACTAGTCCAATCTCCCCCGGCGGTGCGTCTTCCACCCTGGCCGGGGCAAGCATCTGGGTTCTAGGCGGTATGGTGATGGTCTCAGCCAGGGCCAAACGATAACAATCGAAACTTCGTACAACCTCGCATTGCAGGTACTTGCCTCCCAACTTCAATCGATGGCCTCTTGCGTCAAGTATACAGCTGTGGCGATACAGGAAGTCGTACCCCAAGATGGCGTCGATGGACAGATCTCCCACAACCAGCGTGTGCTTCCACACCGTCCCTCGGATCGACATCCTGAAGTCTCCCTCTCCGAGTAAAGGCATATGGGAACCGTCAGCTACCTTGATGGACTGGTACCGGGAGTCTCGAAGGACTGGTTTCACCTCTGGGTCAAGCTGTTCCCATATCCGGCGGCTGATCAAGGAGATAGATGCTCCGGAGTCCACACAGCACATCACCTTCACCGGCCCGATAGACGCGGGTAGGTATATCCCTGCTTCTCCCTGATTATGAAGCGCAGGCTTCGGCCCCTGGGGCTTTGGTGGGTTCCCGGACCCGGACGATCGTCTCGGGGGCGGAGAGGGTGAACGTCTAGGGCACGCCGCCCTAAAATGGCCGTCTTCTCCGCACCTCCAGCTTCCCCGGCGTGGTTGTCGTCTCGTCCTCTGCCCCCGCCTTGAACTCGAGCGTCCCCGTCCTGGGAAGCGCCCCTTAAATTCTTCCATCAGGGTAGCAATCTCTGCTCGAAGTCGGGCCTCTTCGTCCTCATCATCTTCTGGAACTTCAGCCGGTATGTTCTCCCCTGCAGCGGCCCTTGCCGTGGGATCAGGACGTCGCCGCTGGGCATCTTGGAAGGCCTCTACTTCCACGGCTGCATGTACAGCCTCGTCTAAGGACTTCGGGCGGCACTGCCAGACTTTGAACCGTAAGTCTTCTCCAATTGCCTCAAAGAATTGGTCACGGGCCAGGGTGTCTTGGACCTCATCACCGGCGTCTGGGTAGGCCATCTGGCTGAGTCTCACCAGAGCTTGGCCCAGTTCGGGTAGACCTTCTTCCCTCTGTCGTCGCCTTGACTTCAGCTTGGACTTATACAGCTCTGTTTGGTTAGGCGGAGCGAAGCGTCTCTCCAAGGCATCACGTAGGCAGATGAAATTTGCTTCCCCTGGTTTCATCTTCAGACTGGAGAGAACCTGTTGTGCTGGCCCCCGCAGGGATACGGCCAAGTGCTGTCCCTTCTCCTCCGGCGTCCACCGGTTCAAGGCTGCGCAATGCTCAAAATGTACCAGGTGATCTCTCCAGGGCGTATCCCCATCATAGGTCGAAGCCTTAACCCACATCTTACGGGAAACAGGGATGGTCGTGGCTGTGGCCTCTCCACTAGTATCAGCCGCTGAATGCCGCCATTCTGCGACCCGGTCGCAAGCCTCTGCGACCCGGTCACGACCTTCTGCGATCCGGTCGCAAATCGTCTGTTCCCGTATAGGCTGGTCTATGGGGGTTCTGGCAGTACCCTCCTCTTCGACACTGAGCGTGGGCGTGTGCGCTGGGGCTCCCATCGTCGTCTGATTGAAGGTCGCCCGCATCGTCTGCATCTCTGCCTGTAAGCTTTTGAGGCCCTCTAGTAGCACTCGGAGGGTCGACGAAGTCTCGGTCTCGACGATGGCGGGCGTTGACAGCTCGGACGGTGCTTCTACCGGCCTCAAAGTGGCTGGAACAGGTATCCTCGATAGCCCTCTCCCCTGTAGGATAGCCCGTAGACCCGCTATGTCCGGACGTCTCGGTGTTGTCGCTGGAGAACTCATGGTTAATGGCGTTGTCAGCGCGACGTTGCTGTTCATCTCTAGTAGTCGGTTGTTCTCTTCAGTTGTAGATCAGGCCAGATCCCACCGCTGCCACCAGTTTTCTACGTGTAACGTGTACGAGCAGGACCAGTCGTGGTGTTTACGAGAAAACGAATCAATAACCGGGATTGCCCACTGGCATTCTGGCCGTCACCGTAGTTAGCCCCTTCACTAGTACAGATCCGGGGATCGAAGAGATGATCACAACCCTACAAGGATGACTGACGCTGATGTAAAGGTCTATTATGGTATATTCTGCACAAATAGTATACGCGATTACAGATAATAGCGTAGAACCGCGTGGCTTAGACAGAATGTCTAAGGAGATGTAACGTTATACCGCGTGGCTTAGACAGAATGTCTAAGGAGATGTAACGTTATGCAGTGGAATGATATTTACATATATGTACAGCCACTAGGAGAGTGTATGCAAATAAACTTGATGTTATATGCACGTAATATAAGGAAGCATGTGCATATAAGCTTGATGTTATATACCAATAATATCAGTGTGTGCATATAAGCTTAATATCATATATAAATAATATCAGAGTGTATGCATATAATTTTACAGTTATTTGTAGTGCTTTAAATTGGCATGGGGACGCGATAAGGGCGGTCTGGTTGCTGGCCCTTCTCTTCTGGGTATAAGGGCGGCCTGGCTGCTGGCCCTTCTCTTCCGTCGTTGGAACGTTACGCTCTCTCAATATATGGCCCCCAGTCGTTGGAGCCTCTCCACGGATGTGGCAGCCCGTCGTCGTCTTCTTCACCCCAAGTCGTCGGAACGTTACGGCTGTAACGCTCTCTCAATATATACCCCCAGTCGTTGGAGCCTCTCCACGGATGTGGCAGCCCATCGTCTTCTTCACCCCCAAGTCGTCGGAGCCTGACCCTAACTTGTCAGCTCACCAGTCTCCTTCCCGCACAGGTAGGTATAGCACGGCGTCTCAACCCTCCCGGCTGCTGCGACCCGTCTATAGACACGACCCGTGGCTGCACAACCTCACGACGACCCCTTAGGTAAGAACCACGTACAGCTCGCCCTCCGTGGCCGTCAGGACAACTACTTGGGTATATAATGTGCTATTATTTCATCTGGTACCGATGTAGCACCATTACTATCTGTAAACTGTCGATGGCGACCCTCTGCGACCCGGTCGCAAGCCTCTGCGACCCGGTCGCAAGCCGTCTGCGACCTTTTGCGACCCGGTCGCAGGTCCGTAGATTTCACGGTTTATCGACGTTTCTCGGGAGAAGAAGTCTGTCTGTGCTGTGCCTTATCTTTCCTTTACTGTCTGTAACTGGTATCTTGTCTTTTGCCTTGTCTGTTCTTTACTGTCTGTAATCTGTGTCTTGGCTTTACTGTACAGTCTGTAATCTTTGTGCTCTCTTTTACACCGGTAAAACGAAGCCCGCCTGTACCGTATCTTGTCTTTGCTGTACCGGCTGTAATATCTTTGTGCTCTCTTTTACACCGGTAAAACGAAGCCCGCCTGTACCGTATCTTGTCTTTGCGGTACCGGCTGTAATATCTGTGGTCTTTGCTTTACTGTACAGTCTGTATATATTTTCTGAGGGTGGAGGGAATCCCTATTTATCGTCATATACCGCTTCACGACCGATGACACCGACACATAAATAATACTGCCCACGTCCCAGTGCCCGGGTTGTTCAGTAAAACAGTGCCGATATCGTACAATCTACTGGTATTGACCTATGTCCTTATTCTGTACTGATGTCTGATCATGTTAATTACCGGAATGTGCTACGCGGTAATACATGTCATGTTACAGTATTATAGAATACCCCCAGACTACAATAAACACGCCAGTCGGTTTTCCCACTCTGTCGTGTTCCCTATACTATAGTACACCGCGCAAACACGTTTCCACACTGAAAATGCAAGCCGGCAAATTCGCATTGGTTTTGCGTGTTTTTCACAGGTTGTACTAGCTACAGGATTTACAATCTTTAGACTCCCAGGCCAAAACAATTACATTTGCGACCCGGTCGCAAAGTGTGCCAAAATCAACAATTCAGGCTGTACCTGGCGTGCTTTCTCCAGAGCTGGCTTTCTGGTCTGACCTCGCTTGGAATGTCTGCGTGAGTTTATATAGTGTGTGCACTCTCCGCACCCGAAAAGTCCCCACAGGAAGTTTTCTCACGAATGGAGATGTTTCGCCTGCAATGAATTATCGTCTCTCACAGCGAAATTACAGTTCATAGTCCATAAACTAGAATGGCATCCCAATCTAAAACCCGTAGAGAATATTTCACGTAAACGGCAACTCCTATCTTGCTCTGGTAAGCGAGAAATACGGTGGAATCCATTTCCATACACTGCCTTGCTCGTCGCTGAAGATACGTGTCAAGGTCGTTCGCCGCATTCCTTTCATATCACCCTGCGGATTCAAACTGTTCCCTACACAAACGGTTAACCGTTACAATATCATGCAAATTTCATACTTGTCCATACAATATTAACCGAGATCCAGCCCGGACAAGTCTCAATTAACAAGGATTTGAAGAACAAAGGGCCACAACTCTTGAAAATATAATCGAAACACAGAAAAAACTACAAGGCATTCTAGGTTGCACAACTACAAGGTACTGAACACATATGATGCAATTTTCATGCTTGTCCATACAATATTAACCGAGATATTGCATGGACAAGAAACCCGGACGGACAGACGGACAAAGCGCTTTACTTTGCACAACTACAAGGCATGTACTGACCTCATATCATGCAAATTTCATGCTCGTCCATACAATATGGACCGAGATCATGCAAGCCTGGACAAATATACATTATCCCATTCACTAAGGTTTGAGGAACAAAGGGTCATAACTCTTGAAAATATAACCGAAATGCAGAGAAACTTCACGCTGCACAACTATGGGGCATTGACCACATATCTGCAAATTTCATACTTGTCCATACAATATTAACCGAGATCCAGCCCGGACAAGTCCCAATTCACAAAGATTTCAAGAACAAAGGGCCATAATTCTTGAAAATATATGTGAAATGTGGAGAAACTTCATGCTGCACAACTACAGGGCACTGACCACATATCATGCAAATTTCATAATTGTCCATACAATATTAACCAACATCTAGCCCGGACATTCCTGTCCCAAATGACGGAGATTACAGGAATAAAGGGCCACAACTCTTGAAAATATAACCGAAACGCAGAGAAACTTCACGCTGCACAACTATGGGGCACTGACCACATATCATGCAAATTTCATACTTGTCCATACAATATGGACCGATATCCAGCCTGGACAAATATATATTATCCCATTCACTCAAGGTTTGAGGAACAAAGGGTCATAACTCTTGAAAATATAACCGAAACTTTTAATACGCTGCACAACTATGGGGCATTGACCACACATCTGCAAATTTCATACTTGTCCATACAATATTAACCGAGATCCAGCCCGGACATTCCTGTCCCAATTCACAGAGATTTCAGGAACGAAGGGCCATAACTCTTGAAAATATAAGCAAAACGCGGAGAAACTTTCGCTGCACAACTATGGGGCACTGACCACATATCATGCAAATTTCATACTTGTCCATACAATATTAACCAAGATCCAGCCCTGACATTTAGTCCCATTCATGGAGATTTCAGGAACGAAGGGCCATAACTTTTGAAAATATACCCGACACTCGGAAAAAACTGTACACTGCCCAACTACGAGGCACTGGCCACATTTCACGCAAGTTTCAATCATGTCCATCAAATATTAACCGAGATATTGCATGGACAGATGGACAAAGCGATCAAACATCACAGAGCCCACGGTGTAAAATTCCAAATGTATTAACTTTATTACGTACATTTGAAACAGTTATGTTTTATTAACTGTGTGCATCATACAGTAACAAGATATAGTCAATGGTGTAACATGTGTATAGATATTGGGCAATGATGTTACAGCCAGGGGTCATTAATTAGGACAGATACTTTTGATGTTCAGGTGCCAACACACTAAATCAAAGTGCTGCTCTAAAATAGTCCTGCTATCAACAAAAGCTGCTCGTATTTTGTTCAGTATGTTAGAAATCACCATGTTACAAACGTCTGTTTCAAAAGCAGATATTCTGAAGTTCAACACAGGAAGGAAGCAATCAGAGATTGCTCAATTGTATGCCCCCCCTTCCACTTTAATCCGACACTGCCCCGCCATTGTTCTGTTCTTTATTGGTTGGTGGAGGCCTAATTTGGATAATTATAAAAATTCTGTTTCAGTCACTTTTTTGCCATGCCTCACATAATACATATTCCAAGTATCAAGCAACAAGTGATAATACGATGCTTCGATGCAAGATGGTCGCCAGGGCTTTCGCCAAATCCGAAAATGTGACCTGGTCATGAGACCTACATTCCTTGGGAGTATATTGTGGTGAAATTATGAAGCGATCAGTGAACTTTGAATTTTGCACCCAATTCACTGTTTTTGGGGCAATTTCATACTTCAGGACCTATGTTGTTTGCTTTGGAATGTAGAATAACATATAATATAGCCATTTTCCTGGTTCAAATCGGTTATGGACTGAGATCCAGCTTGGACAAATAAATATATCCCATTCACTTAGGTTTAAACAAAGGGCCATAACTCTTGAAAATATAACCGAAAACAGAGAACTTCACGCTGCACATCTATGGGTCACTGACCACATATCATGCAAATTTTGTACTTGTTCACACAATATTAACCGAGATCGAGCCCTACAAATCCCAATTCACAAAGATTTGAAGAAAAAAGGGCCATAACTCTTGAAAATATAAGCGAAATGTGGAGAAACTTCACGCTGCACAACTACAGGGCACTGACCACATATCCTGCAAATTTCATAATTGTCCATACAATATTAACCGAGATCCAGCCCGGACAAGTTCCAATTCACAAAGATTTGAAGAAAAAAGGGCCATAACTCTTGAAAATATATGCGAAACGCGGAGAAACTTCACGCTGCACAACTACAGGGCACTGACCACACATCCTGCAAATTTCATAATTGTCCATACAATATTAACCGAGATCCAGCCCGGACAAGTCCCAATTCACGGAGAATTCAGGAACAAAGGGCCATAACTCTTGAAAATATAAGCGAAACGTGGAGAAACTTTACGCTGCACAACTGTGGGTCACTGACCACATATCATGCAAATTTCATACTTGTCCATACAATATTAACCAAGATCCAGCCCGGACAAGTCCCATTCACAGAGATTTCAGAAAAAGGGCCATAACTCTTGAAAATTATACCGGAACTCGGAAAAACTCTACGCTGCACAACTATGAGCCACTGGCCACATTCCATGCAAGTTTCAATCCTGTCCATCAAATATTAACCGAGATATTGCCCGGACAAGAAATTCGGACGGACAGACGGACAGACAGACAGACGGACGGACAAAGCGATCGCTATATGCCCCCCCTCTAGTTAGAGGGGGGGCATAATGAAAGCTTGTGTGAAACACGGGAGAAGAGCATTTCCCCCGAATACATGTTTATCACATAATGGTCCCAAACCCTGATGACATATTATATCTCTCTCAGTCACGTGATGAATTGTGCATGCAGTCATCTGCATGACACGTGAACACTTATCCAGGAATCTAACATCGCTTATGTAACACGAAACCAATTAAATTGTCATTGTCAATGCAAAGTACGTGCCGCAAGGCCGATACACCAAATTAAAGCTTGCTCTTCGGACTGTACCAAGTCGAGGGACCTTGCGCTGGTAATTAAGTTGATGTCATGTTACATGAGGGAGGTGACGGGCTAATTGAATTGTATAAATATCCCCACCAGTCATTTAATTGTCATGGATGTTGAGGGCTTGCATATTGCATCAAGGGAAGAAAGTGGGATTTTTAAAATATTGTCATGGATGCAGGGGGCCTACGTCATCAGGTTTCAGGACAATTTGGTATGGTACTTACAGGGCTTTAGATCTCACCAATTTCCCCACACCCTCTATAAGTTTTTAGGATTGGACAGAAGGTGGGGCATGATCTCGCAATCGGGAATCATCCCTGGTAGTCGTGCCCCTGAGAAGGGATATCTTTACCAATGGGCGAAACCCAGTGTGAGACAACACCAACTTTATTTTGTGTTTCACTGGCCCGCCGACGTTAAACATGAAGGTGAGACTCACAAAACCCCTCGGCTTCCCCTAAGCAACTGAGAAATATGCTGAGAATGCGCAACATATTATGGCTATACTGATCATCCAGAATTGTCCTTTTTAGACAATATCATCAATTCTGCAGATATAACAGCGACATTGAAGAATATATATCACAAAATCATACCTAGATTAATCCACAAAAAGGGTCATAACTCTCTAAAATAAGGGCCGATTAATTTTTTGTAGGCTTGTAGAATACAAGTAGATAAGTTTCCAAAATTTGGTAGCTGTATTGAGCACAGTTCTTCAGATATAACTGGTTACATTCAAGCATATATAAGATTATTACGCCCGAAAAGGGGCATAACTCCATAAAATAAGGGCCGAGACAATTTTTTTGGCACATTTCTAGAATACAACTAGATAAATAAGTTTCCAAAATTTAGCACCTGTACCGAACACGGATCTGCAGATATAACTTGTACATGTACATTTGTGTACATTCAACTACAGATCACAAAATCAGAGATTATTACATCCGAAAGGGGCATAACTCCATAAAATATGGGCCGAGACAACTGATTTTTTTGTATCTAGACTACAACTGGATAAAAAAAATTTCCTCATAATCTGGTAGCTGTACCAAACACAGTTAATAATATATAACTGGATACATTCAAGCATATATCACAAAATCAGAGATAACTGCACCCAAAACGGGGCATAACTCTGTAAAATAAGGGCCGATGTGAGTAACTTTTTGTTGGCTTCTAGAAAACGATGTAGGTAAATTTCCAAAATATAGTAGCTATATCGAACCCAGTTCTGAAGATATAGTTGGTTACATTCAAGCATATAGAACAAAAACAGAAATTATTATATCTGTAAAGGGGCATAACTCTGTAAAATATGGGCCGAGGGGAGCCACTTTCGATAGGCATCTGACTTAGCACTAGATCAATAAGTGTTCAAAATTTGGTGGTTGTGTCTCAAGCGGTTTTGCCTAGAATGCGGTAACGGACGGATGGACGTACATGGCGACAATACCCCGAGGTCAAAATGGCCGAGGGGTAAAAATTGATTATAAGAATAGTAATAAAATTTCAAATTCCAATTCTTTTTTTTGCTATCAAAGTTTGAACATAAAGATTTCAACCCCTTTTTCATTCCTGATATTATGAATTAGTGTACATGTGATTTTTTGCTTGACAAAAACCTTATCAACTAGACATTGCTGGTACAATGGCACGGCCTTTCCACGACGGTCCTCCAAAGGTATCCTTTCGTTGGAAATTAAGTTCATGTCATGTTGCATAGGCGATGTCGATATAATGATAATTGAACACCCTTCGTTTAATTAACAAATATACATAATGCATCATGGGCTTACAGAGGGCTCATCATGGTTCGCAGCTCCTTTCATCACTTAAAACGACGTTCATTTAATTACAATCGCGGGGTGACTCGGTTGGTACAGTCGAAACTCCTGAAAGCTTTAACTGGTGTGTCGGGTTACATACAGGGCTTCACGCCTTGTCAATGGAGAACCAATTAATACCTCTTTGAAACTGATCTGGCGTTATACAATTAGATGGATGAAATCAATTACTACTTAATATCGAAAGCGTTTAACCTGAAGGGTGATAGGCAAATAGCATGCACGAAGTGGGGAGAATGTTTTTTTTTGTTAAACTAGAGGTTCCGCTTTGACCCTTGAGTCGCCGCTCGGGCATGAAGCCTATGCTAGTTGTTTTTTTAAGCAAAAACATACGTCTCCCCCAACCTCCCACCTTGCCTTGAGTGGGCACATAATTTAAGGGAAAGTGCTATAAAATGAATGTAGCAATAAGTATCCTAAACAAAGCTGCGCATCTAAAAATATTAATTACAAAGAGGCGATTTTCATTGTTGCAGTAACCCAGTGGGGATTCGGGATTTATATAGCAATGAGTGGATTGCCGACATCTACAGCGTCCAACCAATGTGAAATACATGTAATTGTGAAGCATCAACTATTTCGAAACTGATCACATTATAGGAAAGATGCAAAACATACAAGAGCCACACCTATAGTATACATGCTGTACCGTATAGAAGTTTCATGCATCTGCCTTCATTAGTTTTCAAGATATGGAGTGAACAAAAATTGGACAGACAGATAAGCACATTTTGCATGGACCCACGCAAGCACTAGCTCACACCAAAACCTAATTAGATCATAAGGCCATTTCAATGAAGTTTGGCGAAATTCCGTGGGGCAGTTCTCCAGATATCTTGCAGACAAGGCTTGTATATACATGTACAAGTAGATGGACGGATGGATGGACATGAACGAACGCTCACACACACACACCAAAACCTAATCAGACGAGGGGCTATCCCAATGAAGCTTCCATCCAAGTTTGGTGAAATTCCGTCGAGTAGTTCTCCAGATATCTTGCAGAAAAAGTCTGTATAAACATGAACAATTAGATGGACGGACGGACGATGGACATGGATAAATGCACACACACCCAAACCTAATCAAATGAGGGGGCTATCCCAATGAACCTTCCATCTAAGTTTGGTGAAATTCTGTCTAGTAGTTCTTCAGATATATTGCAGAAAGGGCCTGTATATACGTATACATGTACAAGTACATGGACAGATGGATGGACACCGAACATGGACAAATGCACACACAAACCAAAACCTAATCAGATGAGAGGCCTATCCCAATAAAGCTTCCATCCAAGTTTGGTAACTTCCGTCAAGTAGTTCTCCAGATATCTTGCAGACAAGGCCTGTATATACATGTACCAGTAGATGAACGGAAGGACGGACACTGGACACGGATGAATGCATGCACACATACAACAAAACCTGATCAAATGAGGGGGCTATCCCAATGAAGCTTCCTTCCAAGTTTAGTGAAATTCCATTCAGTAGTTCTCAAGATATCTTGCAGACAAGGCCTGTATATACATACATGTAGATGGACGGACGGACGGACATCGGACACGGATGAACGCATGCACACACACCTAAACCTGATCAAACTAGAGCATAGTCTGAGGGATGCACACATTTGATCAAAATGATCAGTAAGGCTGCTTACAAGATACCCCCCGTAAGGGCATAGATACATGGGGGTGGTTAACGTTTCACGAGTAAGCTGAATGGGATTGTGGCAGTGGAAATCATCAGTAAGCATGCTTACAAGATACCCCCGGATGCACATTTGATAGAAATTGACGAGTATTTGTAGAGGAATATAAGTATACATGTTATGAGTGGCGGCACAGTATGTAACTAGTTGACAATGAGACCTCGCTCGGTTGGAGTGCGGTTAACGGATTGTCTATGCATGTGTCGTGACAATACTCAGATGAGTTTAATGGATTGTTCAGAAAATTGATGTTAATAATGATTGTTGAGAATGGGGTTATGCAGGCATATTGTGTTTTACCTAATTGTTGTTACCACTAGAACCGTGTAGACTTGAAATGGGCTGTTGCAACAGATAGGCGAATTACTGTCATCTGGATAACCACATTGAAGAGGAAAAGGAAGTAAATGGGAAGTGAACTTACTATATTAAACTTACTACCTGTAGACGCATATGCAACATCCTGAGCTAGGTCTCATGGTATGGCAGCTACATACAAAATTTGAGAAGAATCTAATCAGCCGTTGTCAAGTTATGCTCCAGAAATGGAATGTTACGGACCAACTGAGAAAATTCTGCCCATAGGTGGCGCCACCTGTAGACGCACATGCGCCAAACGCAATCCCAAGCAAGGTCTCATGGTAAGGTAGCTACATACCAAATCTGAGAGGAATCCAATTAGCTGTTGTCAAGTTATGCTCCGGAAACGAAATGCTACGGACCGACAAGAAAAAGTGTTGACCCTAGGTGGCGCCACCTGTACATGCACATGCGCCAAACGCAATCCCAAGCGAGGTCTGATGGCAAGGTAGCTACATACCAAATTTGAGAGGAATCCAAGTAGCGGTTGTCAAGTTATGCTCCGGAAACGAAATGTTACGAACTGACTTGAGAAACTTTTGACCCTAGGTGGCGCCACCTGTAGACGCACATGCACCAAACGCAATCCCAAGCGAGGTCTCATGGTATGGCAGCTGCATACCAAATTTGAAAGGAATCCAAGTAGCGGTTGTCAAGTTATGCTCCGGAAACGAAATGTTACGGACTGACATGAGAAACTTTTGACCATAGGTGGCGCCACCTGTAGACGCACATGCGCCAAACGCAATCCCAAGCGAGGTCTCATGGTAAGGTAGCTACATACCAAATTTGAGAGGAATCCAACTGGCGGTTGTCAAGTTATGCTCCGGAAACGAAATGTTACGAACTGACTTGAGAAACTTTTGACCCTAGGTGGCGCCACCTGTAGACGCACATGCGCCAAACGCAATCCCAAGCAAGGTCTCATGGTATGGTAGCTGCATACCAAATTTGAGAGGAATCCAACTGGCGGTTGTCAAGTTATGCTCCGGAAACAAAATGTTACGAACTGACTTGAGAAACTTTTGACCCTAGGTGGCGCCACCTGTAGACGCACATGCGCCAAACGCAATCCCAAGCGAGGTCTCATGGTATGGCAGCTGCATACCAAATTTGAAAGGAATCCAAGTAGCGGTTGTCAAGTTATGCTCCGGAAACGAAATGTTACGGACTGACATGAGAAACTTTTGACCCATAGGTGGCGCCACCTGTAGACGCACATGCGCCAAACGCAATCCCAAGCGAGGTCTCATGGTAAGGTAGCTACATACCAAATTTGAGAGGAATCCAAGTAGCGGTTGTCAAGTTATGCTCCGGAAACGAAATATTACGGAATGACCCTAGGTGGCGCCACCTGTAGACGCACATGCGCCAAACGCAATCCCAAGCAAGGTCTCATGGTATGGTAGCTGCATACCAAATTTGAGAGGAATCCAACTGGCGGTTGTCAAGTTATGCTCCGGAAACGAAATGTTACGGACGGACGTACAGACGGACGTACGGACGGACGGACGGACGGACGGACGGACGGACGGACGGACGGACGGACGGACGGACAAGCTGAAACCAGTATACGCCCCCTACACTACGTGTCGGGGGGTATAATGAGGGGGCTGTCCCAATGAAGCTTCCATCCAAGTTTGATGAAATTCCGTCCAGTAGTTCTCAAGATATCTTGCAGACAAGGCCTGTATATACATGTACAAGTAGATGGACGGACGGACGGACACTGGGCATGGATGAATGCACACACACACACACACCAAAACCTAATCAAATGAGGGGGCTATCCCACTGAAGCTTCCATCCAAGTTTGGTGAAATTCCGTCCAGTAGTTCTCAAGATATCTTGCAGACAAGGCCTGTATATACATGTACAAGTAGATGGACGGACGGACGGACACCGGACACGGATGAATGCACGCACACACACCAAAACCTAATCAAATGAGGGGCTATCCCAATGAAGCTTCCATCCAAGTTTGGTGAAATTCCATCCAGTAGTTCTCAAGATATCTTGCAGACAAGGCCTGTATATACATGTACAAGTAGATGGACGGACGGACGGACACCGGACACGGATGAATGCACACACACACACCAAAACCTAATCAAATGAGGGGGCTATCCCAATGAAGCTTCCATCCAAGTTTGGTGAAATTCCATCCAGTAGTTCTCAAGATATCTTGCAGACAAGCCAAGGGGACGGACAGACATCCATCCATCCAGACAGACATCCATCCATCCAGACAGACAGCACAAACACTAGATGTCTCCCCCCAACATAGTTGGGGGAGACATAATTACAAATTTGGAGTCCGTACCTGTTGTGGTTCAAGAGTTATAACGTTTCCAAAAAATATGAGCCAGCTCCGTCATGTAACACAACATTTATTTAATTGCGAACTCCGGATGCCTCGAGTGTTACGGCCGAATCGCTATAGCGAAATTGACAACTCCCATTGAATAGATGAAATCAACATGGGACCATTTAACGGCTTAATAGTTCGGAAAAATAGTTTTTTTAATATCTCTAAACCTATCAAAGCTATAGTCTTGAAATTTCATAGACAAATACATATATATATTCCCTCAATTGTGCCTAAAAATAGTGATGATTGGATGCATAATTTTCGAAAAATTTGAATAAATCCAAAATTTCAGAAATGGCAAATTATCTCCCAATCTTCCTGGTATCTTTTTATGGGTTCTACTGATGTTCTGTTACCTCATGTAATGACCTACATTCATGTGCAAATTTCAAGTTAGATTTCCTAACAGTTTTCAAGTTATGGCGCTATAGTCAGAAAACTTTCGATGGCCATATCTGAAAAACCAGGGTCAAGGTCAGGTTGAAAATTCAGTGACGTCATACCTGTATCATGGGCTACAGATGTACTAAATTACAAATTCCTGCATGTTGTAGTTTTTGAGAAATATGTGAACAATTTTTTTTACATTGTGCGATATTCAAGGTCAAGGTCACATCGGATCGTTTTGTAAGTAGCGCCAAAAGAAAGACAATATTGTGCCCACTATTGTTTCATTGTTTTGTAATTGTCAGTGCGTTAGTTTTTCAGAAAATGGAAGCCGTATTTTCGATATTTGGATGCTTACCACTTCAACGGTCAAGGTCAAGGCCGAGTTCTGAGACAAGTGGTGACCTTGTGACATGATGTAGGTTACGTGACCTTATTCTCAGGCTGATCGCATTAGCCGTTCAAGATTTCACCACCAAACTTTACACTCATATAGAGACGCCCCTGGAGGTCAAAGGTCAAATTTAAGGTCACATTCTTTTCGGTAATTAAAGTGTTCATTATTAATAAGAGTATCAATGCCGTAGCTTATTTCCTTATAAAATACCGGGTTTTGAAAAACATTAAAAGGGAGATAACTACTTTTTCTTGTTACGTAACAATTCAAAAATATAACTACAGCATGGCCATATGTAACACTTACCACCCATCAACTTTCGTTTAGGTATGTTTTTAGTTTTGACTGTACACAGCCCACACGAAAAACAGCACCAGGGGAGAGAACTCGAAAACCGCTTGTTTGACCTACTTATTTTATTGGTTATTTTGTTGGGTGTATCTGCAAACTTTCACATTTTAAATTTCAGCTGCATCGCCTTATGCGTTTGGTCAATATTCGCAAAATGGTGTTTTTATCAGAAAAGTCCGTAGCTCAATAGGTCAAGGTCAAGGTCAAAATTGAATACTTGTACCAGAAAGTACGGCCTCGTATCTACAAAGGTGCCAAATATCTAAGCTGTATATCAAGCCGTTTAGCCGCTATTTCAAAAGTAGAATAATAATAATAATAATCCGTAGAATAACAAAAGGTCTTTCCATTTGTAATGGAAAGACCTAATAACAAGGAATATGTCAAGATCCAACGGCTGACAATCCAAGATGGTTGATGATGGCCATCTTGGATTACACAGGTAACTGAAAAGCAATTCCAACCATCCTCTCACCAATGTCAAGACACTCTCCAAGTTTGAAGTCAATCGGTTAAAAATAGTTCTTGAGTTATTGGTACAGACAACAATGTGTGGAGTAGAGGATCTGGTAAACAATAATGTCTGGAATAGATGATCTGGTATAGACAATGTCTGACATGATCTGGTACAGACAAAAACATCGGACAGATTATCTGGTACAGACAATAACGTCTGAAATAGATAATCTAGTACAGACAATAATGTCTGGAGTAGATTATCTGGTACAAACAATAACATCAGCCCCATGTGGGATTACTGCCAGATATGTCAATCCCGTGTAAGATTATGGCTGGATAGGTCAGTGCAGTGGGATTACTGCTGCATAGGGCAGTCCAGTGCGAGATTACTGCTGGATAGGTCAGTCCCATGCGAGATTACTGCTGGATAGGCCAGTCCTGTCTAGTAAATTACTGCTGGATGGGCCAGTCCTGTGTGTTATTACTGCTGGATAGACCACTCCCGTGTGAGATTACTGCTGGATAATCCAGTCCCATGGGGAATTACTGCTGGATAGGTCAGTCCCATCTGGGATTACTCCTGGATAGGCGAGTCTCGTATGGGATTACTGCTGGATAGGTCAGTCCTATGTGGGATTACTGCTGCATAGGCAGTCAAGTGTGGGATTACTGCTGCATACGGCAATCCCGTGTGAGATTACTGCTGGGGAGGCCAGTCCCGTGTGCGATTACTGCTGGATAGGCTGGCCCGGCCTGTGTGGGATTACAGCGGGATAGGTCAGTCCCATGTAGGATTATGCCTGGATAGGTCAGTACCGTGTGGGATTACTGCTGCATAGGGCAGTCCAGTGCGAGATTACTTCTGGATAGGTCAGTCCTGTGTGAGAATACTGCTGGATAGGCCAGTCCGGTCTGGGATTACTGCTGGATAGTTGAGTCCCGTATAGGATTACTGCTGGATAGTTCTGACCTAGGAAAATATGAAACATGTCCACCAAGTTTTATAATCATCCCAAAAACAAAACACTATGGTGGGCTAGATAATTTTATTCTATAAAAATTATCCACTAAAACTACAATGGCATGTGCATCACAGCACACATGTATAAAAGCAAGTCTCAAGCCAATGTTCACAAATAGACTATACAAGTATGACTATGCAGCTCAATATTATAAAGGATACACATGTAATCATTTAAGACATAATAAAAGCAAGCATTTGATATGGAGTCAATATTAAGATCTGATAAGAATTATCAAGCAATTTGCCACAAATATACATTTACTCCAAGATAACCCCATGAAACACACCAATTATTAAGGGGCAAATTACATGTAATAAATTAATCTGTAACTTACATGTACACCCCTAACAACCATTCCCAAAACTTTTAATTAGGAGTGGGTGGGCGGGTAAAAAATATATGCAAGCATAGCCGGCGTGGCAATGAAAGTTTGCTCCTAAAAGCACAAAGCTAAAACTGCAGGTGATTTAAGGATGGTAGACTATATATAACATGTGGCTGTCGCCATCGGGACCCCTCGGGTCGGGCCCAGAGCAATTGTAGAAATAATGTTTCTGACCCCAACAACTCACATATTTGGGGTGGGCATAATTTTACCTGTATGATATAGATCATAGACAGACAAAACAATATAGCAATAGAGCAGTGATTACCTATAGTAGATGTAGTCGAACGATTACTGTCTATTCACAGCAATCCACACAGGTTTGTGTGAACTCCTGAAAAACACATCCCATGGCACCGACTTTCAATAGGCTTCTGGTACTGGCTGTATTAAACAACTGTATGAAGTTTCATTGTTGTGAGTGAAGGACTTTTTGAGATAATGTGTTTACAAGGATATGGACCAACAGACATGTATAAAGGGGCAGAACTCCTGAAAAACACATCCGATTACACCGACTTTCAATAGGCTTCTGGTACTGGCTGTATTAAACAACTGTATGAAGTTTCATTGTTGTGAGTGAAGGACTTTTTGAGATAATGTGTTTACAAGGATAAAAACAGACTCCTGAAAAACACATCCCATGGCACCGACTTTCAATAGGCTTCTGGTACTGGCTGTATTAAACAACTGTATGAAGTTTCATTGTTGTGAGTGAAGGACTTTTTGAGATAATGTGTTTACAAGGATATGGACCAACAGACATGTATAAAGGGGCAGAACTCCTGAAAAACACATCCGATTACACCGACTTTCAATAGGCTTCTGGTACTGGCTGTATTAAACAACTGTCTGAAGTTTCATTGTTGTGAGTGAAGGACTTTTTGAGATAATGTGTTTACAAGGATAAAAACAGACAGACATGGATAAAAACAGACAGACATGTATAAAGGGGCATAACTTCTGAAAAACACATCCAATGGCACCGACTTTCAATAGGCTTCTGGTACTGGTTGTATTAAACAACTGTATGAAGTTTCATTGTTGTGAGTGAAGGACTTTTTGAGATAATGTGTTTACAAGGATATGGACCAACAGACATGTATAAAGGGGCATAACTCCTGAAAAACACATCCGATTACACCGACTTTGAATAGGGTTCTGGTACTAGCTGCATTAAACAACTGTATGAAGTTTCATTGTTGTGAGTGAAGGACTTTTTGAGATAATGTGTTTACAAGGATAAAAGCAGCCAGACATGTATGAAGGGGCATAACTCCTGTAAAACACATCCAATGGCACCGACTTTCAATAGGCTTCTGGTACTGGCTGTATTAAACAACTGTATGAAGTTTCATTGTTGTAAGTGAAGGACTTTTTGAGATAATGTGTTTACAAGGATATGATGGACAGACGGACAGACGGACAGACGACGGAGGCAACGACAATACCGCTCTGGCAGAATCTGCCCGAGGGGTAAAAACCAATCTGCATGGGCGATCGCAGCGCCCCCAATTCACAAATTACTGATGACGTATTACGCAGCCCACACCGCCGTGTTATGTTTTACGTCAACAATAATAATGTTTCTCCCCAAAAGGTTCAGCAAACTTTCCATGTACAGATCTACATGTAAATTTTTGCCAAACAAAAATCTTATCAATGGAAACTTTCAAAGTCTATACTGCTATAATTAGGACAAAAATTCATATTTAATGTCATATTTCTTAAATAGCACATGCACATCCTCGAATCACATTGAACTTGTGTAGCAAATGTCAAACTCATCCAATGAAAGCTGACAGCTTCAGCAAACTGTCCATGTACAATTGGCAGATCACTAAGATGAAACCTCAAAATTTGAACAAAAATTTATATTTCATCTCCTAAATAGCACAGGGACATCCTCTAATCTTACTAAATATGTGTACCAAGTTTCATAATCATCCAATGAAATCTGACGAATTCAGACGAATTCAGACAACTTTTCAGTACATTTTTGTCTAACAAAAAACCTTAATTATAATTGGCAAATCACTAAGTCCAAAACCTCATAATTTGGACACAAATTAATATTTCATCTCATAAATAGCACAGGTGCATTCTCCAATCATAAGAAGCATGTGTACCAAGGTTCACAATCATCCATTGAGAGCTGAAAACCGCAGCAAACTTTCTATGTACAGACCTACATGTACAACTCTACTAAACACAAAACTATCATTTGCCATAATTTGGACACATTAATATTTCATCTCATAAATAGCACAGGTACATCCTCCAATCCTAAGAAACATGTGTACCAAGTTTTGTAATAATCCACTGACAGCTGACAACAGCAGCAAACTTTCTATGTACAGATGTACATGCACTTCAGCTAAACGAAAAACTCTATCTTAGGGATTTTAACATTATTGAAGCACCCATGGAATCCCCAGGGTTCATACCCCCAGGTGGAATACCCACCCCCCATATTTTTAAATATTTTTTTTTGATTTTTTTTTTGATTTTTTTTTGATTTTTTTGGAATTTGTTAAACCGAAAACCTTACCATTTCCAGGCCGGGGATACCAACACCGACACTGACGACAACATACTCTTTCCTCCCTCACAATATCTCCCTTTATTCCGTAAGGCGAGATAAAAATGTCAAACAGCAAAAATAAATACATTTCACAATAATTGTTGTAAAATGCTGCTAATAGTACTTAGGCGATAACGATGTTCAACATAAATCAGTAACCTTCACTGGCTGTGTGATCTATCACTGTGTCATGGTACCCATATTCCGACATTGACGTGGTATATGTCAGAGCTTGGAAATGGTGGGTGTTTGATCAGCTCAGCTGATACGGCATGGTTTTAAATATAAGTTACTGTTGAAGCATGAGGCTGCTGCAACACATGAGAACTTCGATAGATTGATCTGGAAGACAACCACAGCCACAACGATGATGATGACAATGTTAGATTTGAAGTGTATGTTGGCAGTTAAAAGTATGTGACTTAACATACAGTTTTTGACTTTGAGAAAATAGGTCAACGTCAGTCCTATTCATAGACTGCAGGTCCATCATCAGCTGCATATTTGGTATTAATTTAGAAAGCTTAGCTATATTTCATGTTATATCATAATATACAGTAAATAACCTTGAAAAATACATGTAGGTTCAGTCAACTGGGATAGGCTTCTAGTCAGTCACCAATTGCACAGATCTGACCTGGGGAATGAGAATTTCACGTATGTAAAAAAATGGCCATTTGGATTACAAAGGATGTGAATTGTAACACTGGGAATGTTATATTCATGTTCAGCAAACTAGACTTACTTTTCCCTGATTCAAAGAAGTAAATTTCCATTTATGGGAAATAAAAAATCTTATTTTGAGATGCAAAAACGAGCCTCCATGATTTCGCCAACACCACCAAAATCTTATCAGTCCTGTGCCTATCTTGCAAGATCATTATACCCACATTCCATGGAAATCAAACAAGTTGTTTAGAAGATATCGTGTTACACAGGTTTACCTGAATTCAAGTCTATAGCGCCACCTAGTGATGACCAAATACCACGAAAAACAAGCTGGTGAAATCTGAAGCCCTAGGGAGATGGCACATAGTGGTTCAATGAAAAAACGTTAAGGTTAAGGTTTTAACGTTAAGTCAGATAATTGTGATTTTTCATTTAAATGGCAATTTGGTTTGCTCCGAAGGGAATTATCATGTCAACAATCCTATATTTATGCTTGGCAACCTAGAATAGAACAATTTTGAAATATTTCTCCAAGCGAATTGATGAATTTTCATTTCATGAAAAACTTCTTTTTTTGAGATGCAAAAAACGTGCCTTTATAGTTATGCCAGCAGTACATCAAACCTTTTCAGCACATTGCCTATCCTCCAAGACCATTGTAATAAAATTTCATAGAAATCAAACAAGCTCTTCAAAAGCGTGAGAGAAAGGTTTACCTATGCACCACCTAGTGGTGAACAGCGGCTATCAAAACACAACCAGACAGATTTCCCAGGCCTAAGGAGATAGCACACAAAGTCTGACCCAAAAATATTTCACGGTTTCAAAGATATTCATGTTTAAAGTCGCGGCGGCGGCGGATCCAGTAGAGCCGTTTCTCATGAAACAGTAGAGCATCCACTTTGTGGAAATGCACTAAATATGCTACACCTGGTTTTTATCCAGATGTGACTAAACTCAACAATCAACAATTGGAGGATAAAATTTACAGGGTATTTCACAGAATAGTCTGGTTCTGACCAGAGAGAGAGAGAGAGAACTATGGTTCAATGTCACAATCAACAGAAATATACAGTAGCTATTTGAAGCAGATATGTACACATAGGCTCCCTTCTAACAGCAGGGGTTCAAACAAGTTAAAAATTTGACTTTTTTCACTCAAGTGGATTCAGTATTTCGGTATTTTCTTCAATTTGAGTATTTCTTCAAATTTACCACCATTCTCAATGATTTTATATTGTTTCATCCCTTCGAATGATGGACTATTGAGTTTCCGTCAAAACCTGAAAATATTTATTCAAATTAGGAGGTCTGAATTGAGTTTTCGAATAAATTTTACCCCTGATTACCGGTCGTAAAAAGTGACTTCCCGGGGCTCGAAATTGCCACAAGCCCGGTAGCCCGTGGCTGGTGAATTTAGAACTTGTCTGGTTGAATATAGTTCTAAAGCTAGCTAACCAGCCCCACTGGCTGGTTATAATTAAAGAATTTCACCTTTGTATAATGAAATATACCAGCCCGATGGTCTGGTAAAGTTTTATGGTAAATTCATGCCCTGCTTCCCTGAACAGGAACCAGCCATTCTATTTCATTGAGAACAGTTCATCCTCTGCGTTCTTGTAAGACACACAGGAACCAGCCGTTCTATTTCATTGGGAACAGTTCATCCTCTGCGTTCTTGTAAGACAAACAGGAAGCAGCCGTTCTATTTCGTTGGGAACAGTTCCTGCTCTGTGTTCTTGTAGGACACACAGGAACCAGCCGTTCTATTTCAATGAGAACAGTTCATCCTCTGCATTCTTGTAAGACAAACAGGAAGCAGCCATTCTATTTCATTGGGAACAGTTCATGCTCTGCGTTTTTGTAAGACAAACAGGAACCAGCTGTTCTATTTCATTAGGAACAGTTCATTCTCTGCGTTCTTGTAAGACAAACAGGAAGCAGCCGTTCTATTTCATTGGGAACAGTTCATGCTCTGTGTTCTTGTAGGACATTCAGTAACCAGCTGTTTGAAGCTGATAAACTGTAGCCCCTTTCTTTAAGAGATATCCCTGGTTGTTGAGGGAAAGGATCAGTCCTTCAAAATCTGTCACATGGAGGGCTATATCCTGTGGGGAGAAAATTATCAGTGATCAGCACATCAAATCGCCCTTCGCTCAATGATTGGTGATCAAGCCTGTCCCCAATAGATAACTCCTACTGTTCATCACTCAATGCTTGGTGATCAAGCCTGTCCCAAATAGATAACCCCTACTGTTTATCAATCAATGATTGGTGATCAAGCCTGTCCCCAATAGATAACTCCTACTGTTTATCACTCAATGATTGGTGATCAAGCCTGTCCCCAATAGATAACTCCTACTGTTTATCCCTCAATGATTGATGATCAAGCCTGTCCCCAATAGACAACTCCTACTGTTTATCACTCAATGATTGGTGATCAAGCCTGTCCCCAATAGATAACTCCTACTGTTCATCCCTCAATGATTGATGATCAAGCCTGTCCCCAATAGATAACTCCTACTGTTCATCACTCAATGATTGGTGATCAAGCATGTCCCCAATAGATAACTCCTACTGCTCATCAATCAATGATTGGTGATCAAGCCTGTCCACCCCCCAATAGATAACTCCTACTGTTCATCCCTCAATGATTGGTGATCAAGCCTGTCCCCAATAGATAACTCCTACTGTTCATCCCTCAATGATTGATGATCAAGCCTGTCCCCAATAGATAACTCCTACTGTTCATCACTCCCATGTCCCCAATAGATAACTCCTACTGCTCATCAATCAATGATTGGTGATCAAGCCTGTCCCCAATAGATAACTCCTACTGTTCATCACTCAATGATTGGTGATCAAGCCTGTCCCCAATAGATAACTCCTACTGTTCATCGCTCAATGATTGGTGATCAAGCCTGTCCCCAATAGATAACTCCTACTGTTCATCACTCAATGATTGGTGATCAAGCTGTCCCCAATAGATAACTCCTACTGCTCATCTCAATGATTGGTGATCAAGCCTGTCCACCCCCCAATAGATAACTCCTACTGTTCATCCCTCAATGATTGGTGATCAAGCCTGTCCCCAATAGATAACTCCTACTGTTCATCCCTCAATGATTGATGATCAAGCCTGTCCCCAATAGATAACTCCTACTGTTCATCCCTCAATGATTGGTGATCAAGCCTGTCCCCAATAGACAACTCCTACTGTTTATCACTCAATGATTGGTGTTCAAGCCTGTCCCCAATAGATAACTCCCTACTGTTCATCAATCAATGAGTGATCAAGCCTGTCCCCAATAGATAACTCCTACTGTTCATCACTCAATGATTGGTGATCAAGCCTGTCCCAATAGATAACTCCTACTGTTCATCACTCAATGATTGGTGATCAAGCCTGTCCCCAATAGATAACCCCTACTGTTCATCATCAATGATTGTGTCCACCAATAGATAACTCCTACTGTTCATCACTCAATGATTGGTGATCAAGCCTGTCCCCAATAGATAACTCCTACTGTTCATCACTCAATGATTGATGATCAAGCCTGTCCCCAATAGATAACTCCTACTGTTCATCACTCAATGATTGATGATCAAGCCTGTCCCCAATAGATAACTCCTACTGTTCATCACTCAATGATTGGTGATCAAGCCTGTCCCCAATAGATAACCCCTACTGTTCATCACTCAATGATTGATGATCAAGCCTGTCCCCAATAGATAACCCCTACTGTTCATCCCTCAATGATTGGTGATCAAGCCGGTTCCCAATAGATAATGATTGGTGATCAAGCCTGTCCCCAATAGATAATTCCTACTTTTCATCACTCAAGGATTGATGATCAAGCCTGTGCCCAATAGATAACTCCTACTGTTTATCCCTCAATGATTGATGATCAAGCCTGTGCCCAATAGATAACTCCTACTGTTTATCCCTCAATGATTGATGATCAAGCCTGTCCCCAATAGACAACTCCTACTGTTTATCACTCAATGATTGGTGATCAAGCCTGTCCGGCCCCCAATAGACAACTCCTACTGTTTATCCCTCAATGATTGATGATCAAGCCTGTCCCCAATAGACAACTCCTACTGTTTATCACTCAATGATTGGTGATCAAGCCTGTCCGCCCCCCAATAGATAACTCCTACTGCTCATCAATCAATGATTGCTCATCAATCAATGATTGGTGATCAAGCCTGTCCCCAATAGATAACTCCTACTGTTCATCGCTCAATGATTGATCAAGCCTGTCCGCCCCCCAATAGACAACTCCTACTGTTCATCACTCAATGATTGGTGATCAAGTCTGCCCCCAATAGATAACCCCTACTGTTCATCAATCAATGAGTGATCAAGCCTGTCCCCAATAGATAACTCCTACTGTTCATCACTCAATGATTGGTGATCAAACCTGTGCCCAATAGACAACTCCTACTGTTCATCACTCAATGATTGGTGATCAAGCCTGTCCCCAATAGATAACCCCTATTGTTCATCACTCAAAGATTGGTGATCAAGCCTGTGCCCAATAGACAACTCCTACTGTTCATCAATCAATGATTGGTGATCAAGCCTGTCCCCAACAGACAACTCCTACTGTTTATCACTCAATGATTGGTGATCAAGCCTGTCCCAATAGATAACTCCTACTGTTCATCACTCAATGATTGGTGATCAAGCCTGTCCCCAATAGATAACTCGTACTGTTCATCACTCAATGATTGGTGATCAAGCCTGTGCCCAATAGATAACCCCTACTGTTCATCAATCAATGATTGGTGATCAAACCTGTCCCCAATAGATAATTCCTACTTTTCATCACTCAATGATTGATGATCAAGCCTGTGCCCAATAGATAACCCCTACTGTTCATCACTCAATGATTGGTGATCATGCCTGTCCCCAATAGATAACCCCTACTGTTCATCAATCAGTGATTGGTGATCAAGCCTGTGCCCAATAGATAACCCCTACTGTTCATCAATCAATGATTGGTGATCAAGCCCGTCCCCAATAGATAACCCCTACTGTTCATCAATCAATGATTGGTGATCAAGCCTGTCCCCAACAGACAACTCCTACTGTTTATCACTCAATGATTGGTGATCGAGCCTGTCCCAATAGATAACTCCTACTGTTCATCACTCAATGATTGGTGATCAAGCCTGTCCCCAATAGATAACTCGTACTGTTCATCACTCAATGATTGGTGATCAAGCCTGTGCCCAATAGATAACCCCTACTGTTCATCAATCAATGATTGGTGATCAAGCCTGTCCCCAATAGATAATTCCTACTTTTCATCACTCAATGATTGATGATCAAGCCTGTGCCCAATAGATAACCCCTACTGTTCATCACTCAATGATTGGTGATCAAGCCTGTCCCCAATAGATAACCCCTACTGTTCATCAATCAGTGATTGGTGATCAAGCCTGTGCCCAATAGATAACCCCTACTGTTCATCAATCAATGATTGGTGATCAAGCCTGTCTCCAATAGATAATTCCTACTTTTCATCACTCCATTTGACATCAAGCCTTCGTGCCCAATAAATAACCCCTACTGTTCATCACTCAATGATTGGTGATCAAGCCTGTCCCCAATAGATAACCCCTACTGTTCATCAATCAATGATTGGTGATCAAGCCTGTCCCCAATAGATAATTCCTACTTTTCATCCCTCAATGATTGATGATCAAGCCTGTGCCCAATAGATAACTCCTACTGTTTATCACTCAATGATTGATGATCAAGCCTGTCCCCAATAGATAACCCCTACTGTTCATCACTCAATGATTGGTGATCAAGCCTGTCCCCAATAGATAACTCCTACTATTCATCACTTAAGGATTGATGATCATGCCTGTCCGCAATAGATAACTCCTACTGTTCATCACTCAATGATTGGTGATCAAGCCTGTCCGCCCCCCAATAGACAACTCCTACTGTTTATCACTCAATGATTGATGATCAAGCCTGTCCCCAATAGATAGCCCCTACTGTTCACCACTCAATGATTGGTGATCAAGCCTGTCCGACCCCCAATAGACAACTCCTACTGTTTATCACTCAATGATTGATGATCAAGCCTGTCCCCAATAGATAACTCCTACTGTTCATCACTCAATGATTGGTGATCAAGCCTGTCCACCCCCCAATAGATAACTCCTACTGTTTATCACTCAATGATTGATGATCAAGCCTGTCCCCAATAGATAACCCCTACTGTTCATCAATCAATGATTGGTGATCAAGCCTGTCCCCAATAGATAACTCCTACTGTTCATCAATCAATGATTGGTGATCAAGCCTGTCCCCAATAGATAACCCCTACTGTTCATCACTCAATGATTGGTGATCAAGCCTGTCCCCAATAGGTAACTCCTACTGTTCATCCCTCAATGATTGGTGATCAAGCCTGTCCCCAATAGATAACCCCTACTGTTCATCCGTCAATGATTGGTGATCAAGCCTGTCCCCAATAGATAACCCCTACTGTTCATCACTCAATGATTGGTGATCAAGCCTGTCCCCAATAGATAACTCCTACTGTTCATCACTCAATGATTGATGATAAAGCCTGTCCCCAATAGATAACTCCTACTGTTCATCACTCAATGATTGGTGATCAAGCCTGTCCCCAATAGATAACCCCTACTGTTCATCACTCAATGATTGATGATCAAGCCTGTCTCCAATAGATAACCCCTACTGTTCATCACTCAATGATTGGTGATCAAGCCTGTCCCCAATAGATAACTCCTACTGTTCATCACTCAAAGATTGGTGATCAAGCTTGTCCCCAATAGATAACTCCTGCTGTTCACCAATCAATAATTGGTGCATGTGGTCAAGCCTGTCCCCAATAGATAACTCCTAACATTCATCAATCACTTATTGGTGATCAAGCCTGTCTCCAATATATAACGCATAACATTCATCAATCAATGATTGGTGATCAAGCCTCTCCCCAATAGATAACTGCTACTGTTTATCACTCAATGATTGATGATCAAGCCTGTCCCCAATAGATAACTCCTACTGTTCATCAATCAATAATTGGTGGTCAAGCCTGTCCCCAATAGATAACTCCTAACATTCATCACTCAATGATTGGTGATCAAGCCTGTCCACAATAGATAACTCCTACTGTTCATCACTCAATGATTGATGATAAAGCCTGTCCCCAATAGATAACTCCTACTGTTCATCACTCAATGATTGATGATCAAGCCTGTCCCCAATAGATAACTCCTAACATTCATCAATCAATGATTGATGATCAAGCCTGAAACCAATAGATAACTCCTACTGTTCATCAATCAATAATTGGTGGTCAAGCCTGTCCCCAATAGATAACTCCTACTGTTCATCACTCAATGATTGATGATCAAGCCTGTCCCCAATAGATAACTCCTAACATTCATCACTCAATGATTGGTGATCAAGCCTGTCCACAATAGATAACTCCTACTGTTTATCACTCAATGATTGATGATCAAGCCTGTCCCCAATAGATAACTCTTGCTGTTCACCAATCAATAATTGGTGGTCAAGTCTGTCCCCAATAGATAACTCCTAACATTCATCAATCAATGATTGGTGATCGCTTCGTCCCCAATGGATAACCCCTACTGTTCATCCTCAATGATTGGTGAATGTAAGCCTGTCCCCACAGATAATTCCTACTGTTCATCCTCAATGATTGCGATCGCTCGTCCCTACAGATAACACGCATTGTTTATCACTCAATGATTGATGATCAAGCCTGTCCCCAATAGATAGCCCCTACTGTTCACCACTCAATGATTGGTGATCAAGCCTGTCCGACCCCCAATAGACAACTCCTACTGTTTATCACTCAATGATTGATGATCAAGCCTGTCCCCAATAGATAACTCCTACTGTTCATCACTCAATGATTGGTGATCAAGCCTGTCCACCCCCCAATAGATAACTCCTACTGTTTATCACTCAATGATTGATGATCAAGCCTGTCCCCAATAGATAACCCCTACTGTTCATCAATCAATGATTGGTGATCAAGCCTGTCCCCAATAGATAACTCCTACTGTTCATCAATCAATGATTGGTGATCAAGCCTGTCCCCAATAGATAACCCCTACTGTTCATCACTCAATGATTGGTGATCAAGCCTGTCCCCAATAGATAACCCCTACTGTTCATCACTCAATGATTGATGATCAAGCCTGTCACCAATAGATAACTCCTACTGTTCATCACTCAATGATTGGTGATCAAGCCTGTCCCCAATAGATAACCCCTACTGTTCATCACTCAATGATTGGTGATCAAGCCTGTCCCCAATAGATAACTCCTACTGTTCATCACTCAATGATTGATGATAAAGCCTGTCCCCAATAGATAACTCCTACTGTTCATCACTCAATGATTGGTGATCAAGCCTGTCCCCAATAGATAACCCCTACTGTTCATCACTCAATGATTGATGATCAAGCCTGTCTCCAATAGATAACCCCTACTGTTCATCACTCAATGATTGGTGATCAAGCCTGTCCCCAATAGATAACTCCTACTGTTCATCACTCAAAGATTGGTGATCAAGCATGTCCCCAATAGATAACCCCTACTGTTCATCACTCAATGATTGGTGATCAAACCTGTCCCCAATAGATAACCCCTAATGTTCATCACTCAATGATTGGTGATCAAGCCTGTCCTCAGTGGATAACCCCTAATGTTCATCACTCAATGATTGGTGATCAAGCCTGTCCCCAATAGATAACCCCTACTGTTCATCAATCAATGATTGGTGATCAAGCCTGTCCCCAATAGATAATTCCTACTTTTCATCCCTCAATGATTGATGATCAAGCCTGTGCCCAATAGATAACTCCTACTGTTTATCACTCAATGATTGGTGATCAAGCCTGTCCCCAATAGATAACTCCTACTATTCATCACTTAAGGATTGATGATCAAGCCTGTCCCCAATAGATAACCCCTACTGTTCATCACTCAATGATTGGTGATCAAGCCTGTCCGACCCCCAATAGACAACTCCTACTGTTTATCACTCAATGATTGATGATCAAGCCTGTCCCCAATAGATAACTCCTACTGTTCATCACTCAATGATTGGTGATCAAGCCTGTCCGCCCCCCAATAGATAACTCCTACTGTTTATCACTCAATGATTGGTGATCAAGCCTGCCCCCAATAGATAACCCCTACTGTTCATCCCTCAATGATTGGTGATCAAGCCTGTCCCCAATAGATAATTCCTACTGTTCATCCCTCAATGATTGGTGATCAAGCCTGTCCCCAATAGATAACTCCCACTGTTTATCACTCAATGATTGGTGATCAAGCCTGTCCCCAATAGATAACTCCCACTGTTCATCCCTCAATGATTGATGATCAAGCCTGTCCCCAATAGATAACCCCTACTGTTCATCCCTCAATGATTGGTGATCAAGCCTGTCCCCAATAGATAATTCCTACTGTTCATCCCTCAATGATTGGTGATCAAGCCTGTCCCCAATAGATAACTCCCACTGTTCATCACTCAATGATTGGTGATCAAGCCTGTCCCCAATAGATAACTCCTACTGTTCATCAATCAATGATTGGTGATCAAGCCTGTCCCCAATAGATAACCCCTACTGTTCATCACTCAATGATTGGTGATCAAGCCTGTCCCCAATAGGTAACTCCTACTGTTCATCCCTCAATGATTGGTGATCAAGCCTGTCCCCAATAGATAACCCCTACTGTTCATCCCTCAATGATTGGTGATCAAGCCTGTCCCCAATAGATAACCCCTACTGTTCATCACTCAATGATTGGTGGTCAAGCCTGTCCCCAATAGATAACTCCTAACATTCATCAATCAATGATTGGTGATCAAGCCTGTCTCCAATATATAATGCATAACATTCATCACTCAATGATTGGTGATCAAGCCTGTCCCCAATAGATAACCCCTACTGTTCATCACTCAATGATTGGTGATCAAGCCTGTCCCCAATAGATAACCCCTACTGTTCATCACTCAATGATTGATGATCAAGCCTGTCACCAATAGATAACTCCTACTGTTCATCACTCAATGATTGGTGATCAAGCCTGTCCCCAATAGATAACCCCTACTGTTCATCACTCAATGATTGATGATCAAGCCTGTCCCCAATAGATAACTCCTACTATTCATGACTCAATGATTGATGATCAAGCCTGTCCCCAATAGATAACTCCTACTGTTCATCACTCAATGATTGGTGATCAAGCCTGTCCCCAATAGATAACCCCTACTGTTCATCACTCAATGATTGATGATCAAGCCTGTCCCCAATAGATAACCCCTACTGTTCATCCCTCAATGATTGGTGATCAAGCCTGTCCCCAATAGATAACTCCTACTGTTCATCACTCAATGATTGGTGATCAAGCCTGTCCCCAATAGATAACTCCTACTGTTCATCACTCAATGATTGATGATAAAGCCTGTCCCCAATAGATAACTCCTACTGTTCATCACTCAATGATTGGTGATCAAGCCTGTCCCCAATAGATAACCCCTACTGTTCATCACTCAATGATTGATGATCAAGCCTGTCTCCAATAGATAACCCCTACTGTTCATCACTCAATGATTGGTGATCAAGCCTGTCCCCAATAGATAACTCCTACTGTTCATCACTCAAAGATTGGTGATCAAGCTTGTCCCCAATAGATAACTCCTGCTGTTCACCAATCAATAATTGGTGCATGTGGTCAAGCCTGTCCCCAATAGATAACTCCTAACATTCATCAATCACTTATTGGTGATCAAGCCTGTCTCCAATATATAACGCATAACATTCATCAATCAATGATTGGTGATCAAGCCTCTCCCCAATAGATAACTGCTACTGTTTATCACTCAATGATTGATGATCAAGCCTGTCCCCAATAGATAACTCCTACTGTTCATCAATCAATAATTGGTGGTCAAGCCTGTCCCCAATAGATAACTCCTAACATTCATCACTCAATGATTGGTGATCAAGCCTGTCCACAATAGATAACTCCTACTGTTCATCACTCAATGATTGATGATAAAGCCTGTCCCCAATAGATAACTCCTACTGTTCATCACTCAATGATTGATGATCAAGCCTGTCCCCAATAGATAACTCCTAACATTCATCAATCAATGATTGATGATCAAGCCTGAAACCAATAGATAACTCCTACTGTTCATCAATCAATAATTGGTGGTCAAGCCTGTCCCCAATAGATAACTCCTACTGTTCATCACTCAATGATTGATGATCAAGCCTGTCCCCAATAGATAACTCCTAACATTCATCACTCAATGATTGGTGATCAAGCCTGTCCACAATAGATAACTCCTACTGTTTATCACTCAATGATTGATGATCAAGCCTGTCCCCAATAGATAACTCTTGCTGTTCACCAATCAATAATTGGTGGTCAAGTCTGTCCCCAATAGATAACTCCTAACATTCATCAATCAATGATTGGTGATCAAGCCTGTCTCCAATATATAACGCATAACATTCATCAATCAATAATTGGTGGTCAAGCCTGTCCCCAATAGATAACTCCTAACATTCATCAATCAATGATTGGTGATCAAGCCTGTCTCCAATATATAATGCATAACATTCATCACTCAATGATTGGTGATCAAGCCTGTCCCCAATAGATAACCCTCACTGTTCATCACTCAATGATTGGTGATCAAGCCTGTTCCCAATAGAGAACTCCTACTGTTCATCACTCAATGATTGGTGATCAAGCCTGTCCCCAATAGATAACTCCTACTGTTTATCACTCAATGATTGGTGATCAAGCCTGTCCCCAATAGATAACCCTCACTGTTCATCCCTCAATGATTGGTGATCAAGCCTGTCCCCAATAGATAACTCCTACTGTTTATCACTCAATGATTGGTGATCAAGCCTGTCCCCAATAGATAACTCCCACTGTTCATCCCTCAATGATTGATGATCAAGCCTGTCCCCAATGGATAACCCCTACTGTTCATCCCTCAATGATTGGTGATCAAGCCTGTCCCCAATAGATAATTCCTACTGTTCATCCCTCAATGATTGGTGATCAAGCCTGTCCCCAATAGATAACTCCTACTGTTCATCCCTCAATGATTGGTGATCAAGCCTGTCCCCAATAGATAACTCCTACTGTTCATCACTCAATGATTGGTGATCAAGCCTGTCCCCAATAGATAACCCCTACTGTTCATCACTCAATGATTGATGATCAAGCCTGTCCCCAATAGATAACTCCTACTATTCAGGACTCAATGACTGATGATCAAGCCTGTCCCCAATAGATAACTCCTACTGTTCATCACTCAATGATTGGTGATAAAGCCTGTCCCCAATAGATAACCCCTACTGTTCATCACTCAATGATTGGTGATCAAGCCTGTCCCCAATAGATAACTCCTACTGTTCATCACTCAAAGATTGGTGATCAAGCATGTCCCCAATAGATAACCCCTACTGTTCATCACTCAATGATTGGTGATCAAGCCTGTCCCCAATAGATAACCCCTAATGTTCATCACTCAATGATTGGTGATCAAGCCTGTCCTCAATGGATAACCCCTAATGTTCATCACTCAATGATTGGTGATCAAGCCTGTCCCCAATAGATAACCCCTAGTGTTCATCACTCAATGATCGGTGATCAAGCCTGTCCCCAATAGATAACCCCTACTGTTCATCACTCAATGATTGGTGATCAAGCCTGTCCCCAATAGACAACTCCTACTGTTCATCACTCAATGATTGGTGATCAAGACTGTCCCCAATAGATAACCCCTGCTGTTCATCACTCAGTCATTGGTGATCAAGCCTGTCCCCAATAGATAACCCCTACTGTTCATCACTCAATGATTGGCTGTCAAATCTGTCCCCAATAGATAACCCCTACTGTTCATCACTCAATGATTGGTGATCAAGTCTGTCCCCAATAGACAACTCCTACTGTTCATCACTCAATGATTGGTGATCAAGCCTGTCCCCAATAGATAACTCCCACTGTTCATCACTCAATGATTGGTGATCAAGACTGTCCCCAATAGATAACCCCTGCTGTTCATCACTCAGTCATTGGTGATCAAGCCTGTCCCCAATAGATAACCCCTACTGTTCATCACTCAATGATTGGTGATCAAGCCTGTCCCCAATAGATAATCCCTACTGTTCATCAATCAATGATTGGTGATCAAGGCTGTCCCCAATAGATAACTCCCACTGTTCATCCCTCAATGATTAGTGATCAAGCCTGTCCCCAATAGATAATCCCTACTGTTCATCAATCAATGATTGGTGATCAAGCCTGTCCCCAATAGATAACTCCCACTGTTCATCCCTCAATGATTGGTGATCAAGCCTGTCCCCAATAGATAACTCCTACTGTTCATCCCTCAATGATTGGTGATCAAGCCTGTCCCCAATAGATAACTCCTACTGTTCATCACTCAATGATTGGTGATCAAGCCTGTCCCCAATAGATAACCCCTACTGTTCATCACTCAATGATTGATGATCAAGCCTGTCCCCAATAGATAACTCCTACTATTCAGGACTCAATGACTGATGATCAAGCCTGTCCCCAATAGATAACTCCTACTGTTCATCACTCAATGATTGGTGATAAAGCCTGTCCCCAATAGATAACCCCTACTGTTCATCACTCAATGATTGGTGATCAAGCCTGTCCCCAATAGATAACTCCTACTGTTCATCACTCAAAGATTGGTGATCAAGCATGTCCCCAATAGATAACCCCTACTGTTCATCACTCAATGATTGGTGATCAAGCCTGTCCCCAATAGATAACCCCTAATGTTCATCACTCAATGATTGGTGATCAAGCCTGTCCTCAATGGATAACCCCTAATGTTCATCACTCAATGATTGGTGATCAAGCCTGTCCCCAATAGATAACCCCTAGTGTTCATCACTCAATGATCGGTGATCAAGCCTGTCCCCAATAGATAACCCCTACTGTTCATCACTCAATGATTGGTGATCAAGCCTGTCCCCAATAGACAACTCCTACTGTTCATCACTCAATGATTGGTGATCAAGACTGTCCCCAATAGATAACCCCTGCTGTTCATCACTCAGTCATTGGTGATCAAGCCTGTCCCCAATAGATAACCCCTACTGTTCATCACTCAATGATTGGTGATCAAGCCTGTCCCCAATAGATAACCCCTACTGTTCATCACTCAATGATTGGTGATCAAGTCTGTCCCCAATAGACAACTCCTACTGTTCATCACTCAATGATTGGTGATCAAGCCTGTCCCCAATAGATAACTCCCACTGTTCATCACTCAATGATTGGTGATCAAGACTGTCCCCAATAGATAACCCCTGCTGTTCATCACTCAGTCATTGGTGATCAAGCCTGTCCCCAATAGATAACCCCTACTGTTCATCACTCAATGATTGGTGATCAAGCCTGTCCCCAATAGATAACCCCTACTGTTCATCACTCAGTCATTGGTGATCAAGCCTGTCCCCAATAGATAACCCTACTGTTCATCACTCAATGATTGGTGATCAAGCCTGTCCCAATAGATAACCCCTACTGTTCATCACTCAATGATTGGCTTATCAAACTGTCCCAATAGACTAACCCCTACTGTTCATGCTCAATGATTGGCTGTCAAGCTGTTCCCAGTAGCTCATTCCAGGACTCAATGACTGATGATCCAAAGCGCATCAATAGATAACTCTACTGTTCATCACTCAATGATTGGTGATCAAGCCTGTCCCCAATAGATAACCCCTACTGTTCATCACTCAATGATTGGTGATCAAGCCTGTCCCCAATAGATAACTCCTACTGTTCATCACTCAAAGATTGGTGATCAAGCATGTCCCCAATAGATAACCCCTACTGTTCATCACTCAATGATTGGTGATCAAGCCTGTCCCCAATAGATAACCCCTAATGTTCATCACTCAATGATTGGTGATCAAGCCTGTCCTCAATGGATAACCCCTAATGTTCATCACTCAATGATTGGTGATCAAGCCTGTCCCCAATAGATAACCCCTAGTGTTCATCACTCAATGATCGGTGATCAAGCCTGTCCCCAATAGATAACCCCTACTGTTCATCACTCAATGATTGGTGATCAAGCCTGTCCCCAATAGACAACTCCTACTGTTCATCACTCAATGATTGGTGATCAAGACTGGCCCCAATAGATAACCCCTGCTGTTCATCACTCAGTCATTGGTGATCAAGCCTGTCCCCAATGAATAACCCCTACTGTTCATCACTCAATGATTGGTGATCAAGCCTGTCCCCAATAGATAACCCCTACTGTTCATCACTCAATGATTGGCTGTCAAGCCTGTCCCCAATAGATAACCCCTACTGTTCATCACTCAGTGATTGGTGATCAAGTCTGTCCCCAATAGACAACTCCTACTGTTCATCACTCAATGATTGGTGATCAAGCCTGTCCCCAATAGATAACTCCCACTGTTCATCACTCAATGATTGGTGATCAAGACTGTCCCCAATAGATAACCCCTGCTGTTCATCACTCAGTCATTGGTGATCAAGCCTGTCCCCAATAGATAACCCCTACTGTTCATCACTCAATGATTGGTGATCAAGCCTGTCCCCAATAGATAACCCCTACTGTTCATCACTCAGTCATTGGTGATCAAGCCTGTCCCCAATAGATAACCCCTACTGTTCATCACTCAATGATTGGTGATCAAGTCTGTCCCCAATAGACAACTCCTACTGTTCATCACTCAATGATTGGTGATCAAGCCTGTCCCCAATAGATAACTCCCACTGTTCATCACTCAATGATTGGTGATCAAGACTGTCCCCAATAGATAACCCTTGCTGATCACTCAGTCATTGGTGATCAAGCCTGTCCCCAATAGATAACCCCTACTGTTCATCACTCAATGATTGGTGATCAAGCCTGTCCCCAATAGATAACCCCTACTGTTCATCACTCAGTCATTGGTGATCAAGCCTGTCCCCAATAGATAACCCCTACTGTTCATCACTCAATGATTGGTGATCAAGCCTGTCCCCAATAGATAACCCCTACTGTTCATCACTCAATGATTGGCTGTCAAGCCTGTCCCCAATAGATAACCCCTACTGTTCATCGCTCAATGATTGGCTGTCAAGCCTGTTCCCAGTAGCTCATTCATAATTACATGGAGCAATACACAGTGACTGTAACGATGAGACTATTGATAGGTGGAAGTCTCACCTTAGCTATCTGTCTCATCTGCTGCACTGTGAAGATGGAGTTATAGGTCTGTTCAGATATCCTCTGTAGAGCAGACACAAACCTCTTGGGCTGAAGATCAAAGGGAAACAGCATTAATCTAATCTAGAATTTAATTTACGGTCTTCAGACCTTACCCAACATTTGGAATTCATTCAGTTATATATTTGGCAGATTTGATGATCTCTTCTATTCAAATGAGCATAATACATGCTTATCAACTGTGAGCCTACAGGTTATGTACACATTAAACTTCGAACCGTATCAGTCAGCATAACTGTTAGATCTAGGTGAAATTGCAAGAAAAGAGTCACGAAGAGGCATTTTAGGGAAGAAGCTGGTAACATGCCTTTTTTACCTAATTTGAAGGTGCGGAATCCGAATATTGACGTTACCAAGCTGGATTTTTTGGTTATGTAGGTCAAATCCCGAAGAATCAAAATGACCGCCAAAACAACATTGAAAACCACCTGTTCAAATCCACCATGGAGGCATTTCTCAGTTAGGAAGATACATGTAGGAACACTGTCTTTCTAACCCCATTCGAGTCCAGAAATCGAAGTTACCAAGATGCAATGTGTGATGAACTATGTCAAATCATGAGAAAACAAAATGGCCACCACAATAGCGCAACAGTCGCTTTAATTCTGTCACAAAGGTATTTCTTGGTACAAATCGGTAACATTGGCTTTCCAATGTTATTAATTTCTTGAACATTGATACATTTCGATAAATTTGTATTTTAAGATTAAGTTAACGTTTTCCAATATCTGTATTCAGAGATAGCATCATGCCGACAACAACAGGTCTATCGTTATGCCATCTAGAATGCTGATACGTTCAAATGACTGCATGGTTGCTTTATGAAGTTATCATTTTTCCAATTTCCTGCACTGTTTTTATATCATTCTAATAATATGTCCATGTGTCTATATGTTGATGAACAAATTCCTCCTAAGGCAAGCGCTTTGCCATTATGGAATAACATGAAGCTAAGAAGCGAGTAGGAACATTGTTGAGCTGCCCGTGCCATAATGGTACACAGCGCCATCTGTAAACAACAATGCAGAGTATCGCCACCTGATGAGGATGGAGATAACTACAGGCACCAGAGTTGCTACAACCCCTCAGCCCCTTAACAGTCCAGACCAAGATGTTTTATGGGTGTAGTAGTTTGGATGCATAGCAAGGAGTTATGGCATGCAAAATGCAAACCCAAACCGCAAGTCATGGTATGGTATCTGCATACCAAAATTAAATTTGACAATCCAATCAAGGAATTCTCAAATGTCCTGGAAACCATATTTCGATTTTGCCACCAGGTGGCACGACATGTAGGCGTGAGTGGGCAAAATGCAATCACAAGCGACATCTCATCGCATGGTATGCGCATACCAAATTTGAGAAGCATGCGATGAGCAGTTCTCAAGTTATTGTCCAGACACCAGATTTAGATTTTGTCATCAGATGGTGCCAAGTGTAAGCGCAAGTGGGCGAAACACAATCCAAAGGGACATCTCATCGTGGCATGGTAGATAAATACCAAATTTGAAAATAATCCGATGAGTGGTTCTCATATCGCCTGGAAAGGAATTCCGGATTTTGCCACCAGGTGGCACCACCTGTTGGCGAAAGTGGGCGAAACGCAATCCCAAGTGACATGTCATGGTATATTCATACCGAATTTGAGAAGGTGAGTGGTTCAACTTATTGACACCTGGTGGCACCATATCTAGGCGCAAGTGGGCAAAACACAATCCAAGCGATATCTCATGGCATGGTATATACATACCAAATTTGAAAAGAATTCGATGAGAGGTTCTCAAGTTATTGCCCGGAAATGCACATAGGATTTTACCACGAGGTGAGGCCACCTGTTGGCGAAAGTAGTCAAAATCCAATCCCAGGCGACACCTCATGGCATGGTATGCATATCAAATTTGAGAAGAATCCGATGAGCGGTTCTCAAGTTATTGCCCGGAAACAAATTTCAGTCAGACAGACAGATGAACGGACGGATCCACTGACACAAGGATGGACGGACAATCGGAACCCAGTATAGTGGGTTACATGTTTTTTTCTACAGATTTGTGGATACAATTGTCACTTTTAATACCCCTGTACATGGGGTACTATGTACAGGGGTATAAAAAGTGACAATTGTATCCACAAATCTGTAGGAAAAACCATGTAAAGTTGTGATCTTATTGCCCTGGCCTGAAACTAAATGTCGGTTGGGGCTTTTGTCCATTGGGGCATTTGTCCGCGGTTTATCTGTTCGCTGAGTTTTTTTTTTGCAAATCCCCCAATGCTGTACTCTTCTCATGTTGTTCATCATTTTCATAGCATAGCTTTCATTTATCAAGGGGCGAAGACACATTTTGTTGTTGTTGTTGTAATACAATTTATTGTTGTAATAACAATTACTTTCATTATCAAGTTGGATAGATTCATTTCATGCACACCTAATACATCTTAAAGTGGTTTAGGGCGATTCCACCAATTATGAGCCTAAGACATGGAAATTTTATTTGACTGGTAGCAAGTTGTCTTTGCGGCCTCGGGTCTAAACTGCTGGACTCGTGCCAACAGGTGTTTATCTGGGAAATTTGAAACCTCTTCCTCGGTCTTTATTTCTTAAATTAAAGCCAACTGAGTAATTGGTAAATGGTAATTTACGAGCAGAAAAGGTTGTGGAGATCTAAACTGTAGATTTGAACTTGTACTACACTTTCCAGCAGATTCTTCTATATGGTTATCTCCCCTGTCCACTACCCTGCAGGCAGAAACAAATTTGGTGCATGTAATACGTAGATTGATGTAGATGGAAAATGCTTGCAACATTCCCTGAATATTTTGGAAGTGGAATGGAAAGAAAACATTTCTAAATACAGGGAAATTATTATTTAACTGATTTGACCCTCACTACCACAAGCAGTGACAAGGCCCATAATAGATAATGTTGAAATTAAACCATGATACTGATGCCTGTGGTGGACAGAAAAGTGGACGAACAGACAGTCAGATGAGGACCTGACCAATGAAACATACAAAAGGCACATCTACAGATTACATTCTATATTGGACAGAAGTTTCGCCGGCCTGCCTTTAGTAGTTCTCAAGATATGGAGTCTCAGGAAACAAGAACGGACAGACAGACAGATGGACAGTTGGACGGACAGATGGGTGACAACAATACCCCTGAGCCCAATCGGGCTGGGGGGTAACAAACACCATGCAGCGCCATCTGCTGATAATTGTATGTAAGTCACGAATCACAGCCCCCACTATCTGTCATATCTGTACAAAAGATGCATGATGATGATTTAAATTGCTGACATACCATCAATCATCGACCATCCTCATCTCTCCATCCATACCATCATGACCATCCTCATCTCTCCATCCATACCATCAATCATGACCATCCTCATCTCTCCATCCATACCATCATGACCATCCCTCATCTCTCCATCCATACCATCATGACCATCCTCATCTCTCCATCCATACCATCAATCATGACCATCCTCATCTCTCCATCCATACCATCAATCACTGACCATCCTCATCTCTCCATCCATACCATCATGACCATCCTCATCTCTCCATCCATACCATCCATGACCATCCCTCATCTCTCCATCCATACCATCATGACCATCCTCATCTCTCCATCCATACCATCATGACCATCCTCATCTCTCCATCCATACCATCATGACCATCCTCATCTCTCTCCATACATACCATCGCATTCTGCGTCTCATCTCTCCATCCACATACCATCATGACCATCCTCATCTCTTTCCATCCATACCATCAATCATGACCATCCTCATCTCTCCATCCATACCATCAATCATGACCATCCTCATCTCTCCATCCATACCATCATGACCATCCTCATCTCTCCATCCATACCATCATGACCATCCTCATCTCTCCATCCATACCATCATGACCATCCTCATCTCTCCATCCATACCATCATGACCATCCTCATCTCTCCATCCATACATCACATGACCATCCTCATCTCTCCATCCATACCATCATGACCATCCTCATCTCTCCATCCATACCATCAATCATGACCATCCTCATCTCTCCATCCATACCATCATGACCATCTCATCTCTCCATCCATACCATCATGACCATCCTCATCTCTCCATCCATACCATCATGACCATCCTCATCTCTCCATCCCTTACCATCATGACCATCCTCATCTCTCCATCATACCATCAATCATGACCATCCTCATCTCTCCATCCATACCATCATGACCATCCCTCTCTCTCCATCCATACCATCATGACCATCCTCATCTCTCCATCCATACCATCATGACCATCCTCATCTCTCCATCCATACCATCATGACCATCCTCATCTCTCCATCCATACCATCATGACCATCCTCATCTCTCTCCATCCATACCATCAATCATGACCATCCTCATCTCTCCATCCATACCATCATGACCATCCTCATCTCTCCATCCATACCATCATGACCATCCTCATCTCTCCATCCATACCATCATGACCATCCTCATCTCTCCATCCATACCATCATGACCATCCTCATCTCTCCATCCATACCATCAATCATGACCATCCTCATCTCTCCATCCATACCATCATGACCATCCTCATCTCTCCATCCATACCATCATGACCATCCTCATCTCTCCATCCATACCATCATGACCATCCTCATCTCTCCATCCATACCATCATGACCATCCTCATCTCTCCATCCATACCATCAATCATGACCATCCTCATCTCTCCATCCATACCATCATGACCATCCTCATCTCTCCATCCATACCATCATGACCATCCTCATCTCTCCATCCATACCATCATGACCATCCTCATCTCTCCATCCATACCATCATGACCATCCTCATCTCTCCATCCATACCATCATGACCATCCTCATCTCTCCATCCATACCATCAATCATGACCATCCTCATCTCTCCATCCATACCATCATGACCATCCTCATCTCTCCATCCATACCATCATGACCATCCTCATCTCTCCATCCATACCATCATGACCATCCTCATCTCTCCATCCATACCATCATGACCATCCTCATCTCTCCATCCATACCATCATCGACCATCCTCATCTCTCCATCCATACCATCAATCATGACCATCCTCATCTCTCCATCCATACCATCATGACCATCCCCATCTCTCCATCCATACCATCAATCATCGACCATCCTCATCTCTCCATCCATACCATCATGACCATCCTCATCTCTCCATCCATACCATCATGACCATCCTCATCTCTCCATCCATACCATCAATCATCGACCATCCTCATCTCTCCATTTATCTAGTAATCCCAAAATATTTCAGTACGAATAAAGTCAGTCCTATGTTATTGTTAACAGATCTATTGACTTCAGATATAGAATGTCCTTCATCAATTGATCTTCACGATAGATCTGCATGTCAGGTGATAGATGGGCATGTGCAAGTAGTTTCTATTGGAAAACCAGCTGGTCTAAAGTCTTTCTGTTACCTTGACGATACATTCATAAATTCAATTTTTGGATTGATAATTGATAACCTACCACCAGGATGCATAGATGCACTATCATTTCACATGCTCACTAGGTGTGACACAATGTCCTCTATCTATGGTCACACAAAACGGTCGGCATGAAAGACCTTTTTCCATCATCACAAGCTATTAAGCGATCCGGGAGTGGGAATCTTGACTGGACTCCAGACGAAGTCAGCAGAAAAGTTCATTTGCAGAATGTATGGCATAGATATTGTTGATTCCGTGGACAAACAGGAAATGTTACCCCAACCAGTGATGCCCTCTGCCTGCACATAAAGCACATGTGCATTACCAATATGCACGGTATGGAAGGAGGCTCACTGGCCAGTGCCACGTCTTCCAGATATCAGAGAGATGGGATGGAGAAGGGACCCATTCTGATGACTCTCGATCCCAACCCGGCAGCTTGCTTGGAGCTTGTATCGTGCTCCTGTCGTACAAGGTGTCAGATCCTGCACCGCATGCGTCGTCATGGTCGTAAGGCAAAGATGCCACGTACCTCTACATGTGGTTGCAGAGAGTCAGCTGACCAGGATGGCTCTTTCAACAAAAGGAATACATAGCATGGATTTCCTCCTCTGTTGCGTAAGATGACCTCAAATGTCTAAGAGGAGATGGGGTGTACTCATTCAATTTTTTTTGCAGAACAGCTAATACTGAATGCAAGTTTGCTACAGTCATGACAGTAGAGTTAATAGTTGATTTTTTTTTGGTATGGTGACAAAGGTTTAATTTGTGTAATTTGTCCGGGTCAACCATGGAATACAGCTTGGTAACCCAGATTTTTTATTGAGCACCAACGAATTACATCAGGAATGAAAGTTGTTCACTTTTACTGAGAATTACCTGCAGAGTGGAGATGAAACAATCATTTTCTGCTTAATTTTTGCCTACTTAATCTTAATCTACTTAATCTTAATCTACTTAATCTTAATCTACTTAATCTCGGAACTCAGATTGATGACCCTGGTTGTATGCTCCACAAAGACGGTTGAGAGCAAAGCAACATTTTAATCATGTTACACAAACTTTTACTGAGAAAGAACTCTGTTATGACATGTATGATCAGATGTCAAGCTTATTTTAACCAATTTTATGAGAGCCTCAACATTTTTACAGATCTTAACAGTTTTAAGGCTCAGTGTAGAAGGGCATTATTTATATAACTTTACAGATTGCTTATGTCATTTATTTACAACATAATGGGCACAAATTATCCTAATCTTTTCATTATATAATTGTACCGATTTCTTATTATTTATTTACATCTTTATGGGCCATATTCTCCTGATCTTTCATTTATACAATAGTGCAGATTTCTGTCATTTATTCTCATCATTATGGGCACACCCTTAATCTTCAATATATTTAATTGTACAAATTTCTTACGTCATTTATTTACATTACTTCTATTTTCTCAATCTTTTAGCATATAATTGTACAGATTTCTTATGTTTAAATACATCATTGCAATACTTTAATTTGGTCTCTGTTTTACGGCGCATTTAAGCCATGTATATATTGTTGAATAGTTCTTAATTGTTATCGTCAATGTACGTGCCTGTTGTGAGTGATGTTGAATAAATAAAAAAATAAAAAAAATAGAGGGGCCTGAAGGAGCCGGATCAGGGTACCGGATCAAAGATGGAAATCTGGGGATCTGATCTGATTGAGAAGACGTGTTAGTTTACACAGGTCCTTCCACTCATGCCTGATCCATACCTGTGACCTTTCACTCATGCCTGATCCATGCCTGTGACCTTCCACTCGTGCCTGATCCATACCTGTGACCTCCCACTCATGCCTGATCCATGTTGTGATCTCTGGAAATCCAGCCAACCAAACTGGTCAGAGAAAGTGTCCCTCATACTGAAATATAAAAGAAAAATCAGTTGACAGATATCCGATTTTTGTATTGGCTTCGGCCACCAGAAGGAATGCATGATTACTACCAATTCTAGAAAGGAGAGGATTTATGGGTAGTTAGGGTTAGGACACATTGGTAGTTCATACTTCACATGATTCTCAGGCTTAAGATTTATAGGTAGTTCATACTTCACATGAATTTCAGCACAACGTACAGTCCTAGACAAATGAACTCAAGTGTGAAACTAAAACAGCAGCATAACAAGAGTTCAATTGAACCCAAAATACGCCCGTAAAAAAATACAGTCGATAAAGAACATTTTCATCTCCTGAATGTTGTTATAGACAAAGGTTAACATACAAATGAACCTACCTGGACTGTATGTTGTTTGTATTGTTGCAATAGCCATAATACTATACATGTATAAGACATCATTGTTGTATACAGTGGTGTAGGCAGGTTTGGAAATCAGGTTGGGGGGGGGGGGGGGGAGGTGTACATAAGGGCCTGGAGTGGTATTTGTAGGAGCAGGTAGAACTCCAGTTACTCTTACTCTGCGGGAGTGCATATTCCCCCACTGCCGGTTATGCGCTTATATATATATCAGTAACAAAATTTATGTTAGTATAAGCCGCAAAAATAAGCTCATCAGCCTGATGAATGGGGTTGAAATTACAGTAGGTGCCAAGGTTTTCAGACTAAAATCAAGGGGAGTAACTGAAGAAAACATCGAATCAGCTCAAAAACAGTTGTGCACATCAACACATGGTACCGATCATATGTACCAAATTTCAAAAGAATCCATCGAAAAGTCTGAGACGAGTTGCGTTCACGAGGACAGTAGGTGGCAAATAAAGATTTCAGACCAAAACTCAAGAAACTGTCGAATCAACTCGAGAAAAGTTCATGCACATGTGCACTTGGCACCAATCATGTGTACCTAATTTCAAAAGAATGCAATGAAACCCCTTGGACGAGTTTCGTTCACGAGGACTGTAGGTGCCAAATAAAAGGATTCCAGACTGAAATCAAGGGGGGATAACTCAAGAAAACGTCGAATTGGTTCGAAAAAAGTTCAAGCGCATCTACACACTGGTCATGTGTATCAAATTTCAGAAGAATCCATTGAAAACTCTGGGACGAATCAAGGGGAGTAACTCAAGAAAACGTTGAATCGGGCCGAAAAAGGTTCGTGCACATCTACACACGATACCAATCATGTGTAGCAAATTTCAGAAGAATCCATTGAAAACTCTGGGATGAGTTGTGTTGACGAAGACAGTAGGTGCCAAATACAAGGATTTCAGGCCAAAATCAAGGGGAGTAACTCAAGAAGACGTTGTATCGAGCCGAAAAATTTCATGCACACCTGGTACCGATCATGTGTACCAAATTTCAGAAGAATCCAATGAAAACTCTGGGACGAGTTGCATTGACGAAGACAGTAGGTGCCAAATACAAGGATTTCAGACCAAAATCAAAGGGAGTAACTCAAGAAAACGTTGAATCGGGCCGAAAATTTCTTGCACATCTACACATGGTACCGATCACGTGCACCAAATATAAAAAAAATCCATTGAAAACTCTAGAACGAGTTGCGTTGACGAGAAGAAGTTAACGGACAGACGGACGGTACGTCGGACGACGCCATACCATAATACGTCCCGTCAAATTTGGCGGGCGTATAAAAAGGCTTGGGTTCGCTCGAAAATGTGAAGTCACAACAGAAGGTTGCTAGGTGGCTGGGGATGTTGTAAATTAATTAAGTATTTTGGCGCTCCAAAATAAGCCTGTACTTCACATGATCCTTCAGATTAATATTTATAGTTAGTTAGCTGGGACGAATCAAGGGGAGTAACTCAAGAAAACGCTGAATCGGGCCGAAAAAGGTTCGTGCACATCTACACACGATACCAATCATGTGTAGCAAATTTCAGAAGAATCCATTGAAAACTCTGGGATGAGTTGTGTTGACGAAGACAGTAGGTGCCAAATACAAGGATTTCAGACCAAAATCAAGGGGAGTAACTCAAGAAGACGTTGTATCGAGCCGAAAAATTTCATGCACACATGGTACCGATCATGTGTACCAAATTTCAGAAGAATCCAATGAAAACTCTGGGACGAGTTGCATTGACGAAGACAGTAGGTGCCAAATACAAGGATTTCAGACCAAAATCAAAGGGAGTAACTCAAGAAAACGTTGAATCGGGCCGAAAATTTCTTGCACATCTACACATGGTACCGATCACGTGCACCAAATATAAAAAAAAATCCATTGAAAACTCTAGAACGAGTTGCGTTGACGAGAAGAAGTTAACGGACAGACGGACGGTACGTCGGACGACGCCATACCATAATACGTCCCGTCAAATTTGGCGGGCGTATAAAAAGGCTTGGGTTCGCTCGAAAATGTGAAGTCACAACAGAAGGTTGCTAGGTGGCTGGGGATGTTGTAAATTAATTAAGTATTTTGGCGCTCCAAAATAAGCCTGTACTTCACATGATCCTTCAGGTTAATATTTATAGTTAGTTCATACTTCACATGATACTTACGGTTAAGATTTATAGTTAGTTCATACTTCACATGATACTTACGGTTAAGATTTATAGTTAGTTCATACTTCACATGATACTTAGAATTAAGATTTATAGTTAGTTCATACTTCACATGATCCTCAGGGTTAAGGTTTATAGGTAGTTCATACTTCACTTGATCCTCATGGTTAATATTGAGAGATAGTTCATACTTTGAGCACATGTATCCATAACCAGAATCCCACTGTCCAACAGCTCACCTGTATTTCATGATTTCTATGACGTCCTCGGCATCCTGTTTAGTGGCCAGTTCCCTCAGCTCTGTCCTGGCCCGGGCCTCTGTCAGTCTGATGAGCGACTCCAGTTGACGAGTTGTGATTGGCGTGCTATCCTGACCTTGACACTGCTTCCTTAACTTCAGGTAAAACTCCTTTAATCAACAATCAATTAATCAATCAATCAACTTAACTTCGGGTACAACTTCTTCAATCAACAAACTAGAAAATACAGACGTTGGAGGCTTATTGCAGCTACGTACTACAGATTGATTTGCAACTATTAAATATTATAACTATATCCTATAGGCTTTGGGATGTATATATTTCTAGACAAACTAACCTGATAATATAAATTTTAGATAGGAGAAAATAGGCTGCAAAATATTCTGGAGACTTTGCCAATTCACGTATGATGGATCATTGGATGGTTTTGGGAAATATATATATATATATATGTATATAAATCTATGGTTACATGTATGTACAGCTGCATTTATGGCATCTGATAAACAATTATTGACCGACTTATATAAAATTTCTGGTGACATTCAAAATGGTGTGTAGTATCAAAGCTTCTCAAATTAACATAATACAAATGCTATTATAAACAATCGGTTTTGGAATTATGTTAAACTGTTGACAAGTCCTTCAATTTAGTACAAATTATTCATGTTCCATCATTTGATCACATTTCCAAAATTGAAAAATCAATTAACTCTTTAACCCAGGTTTGCTCAATATATATTCTTTCTGTTTTCTTCACAAAATCCATTAAAATTATATAAACTCTGTTGTTTTGCATCCACCATAACTGGTGCTGCTGCTGCGGGGGACGCGGACCTCTATGGTCAATATTTTTTGGTCGATGATATCCCATATCATTGATTGAGAGTATGATTTTGAAAATAGAGATCTGTCTGATGAGCCATACATCCCACAAGTCGATCAGTTCAATAGTTCTAGAGTTATTGTTCGGACAAGATCCAATTACTGAAAATCGAAGACAGCTGGCAGTTACATGTATCTTGTATAACACAGGTAACTGTAAATAAATCCGAAGTCAAGACACTCTCCAAGTTTGAAGTTGATCAGTTCAATAGTTTTCAAGTTATTGTTTGGACAAGATCCAACTACTGATGAAAACCCAAGCGGTTGAAGTCCCCCGACGTTGAAACATTTGATTTGGCTTGGAACCGTAACATTCAATACCCACCATGGAGAGCCATCCCAAGTGAGATTCAGTGACAAGGTGCCCACAATTACAGAATTTGTCCTTATCCGATCACGTTTTCAGAAGTTATTGTCCGGAAATGAAATTTTAACTTGGCCTCCAGGTGGTGTCACCTATGCATGGATCGGCATAAAAAACAACCCAAAGCGAGATCTTAAGGCGATGATACCAAATTTGAAAAGAATTCAGTTTTTCATAAGTTATTGTCTGGAAACAAAATTTTAAATTGGCCTGCAGGTGATGCCACCTATAGGTGGATCGGCATGAAAAACAATCCCAAGTGAGATCTTGAGTCGAGCTACCCACATACAAATTTGAAAAGACTCAGTTCAGTTTTTCATAAGTTATTGTCCAGAAACAAAATTTTAATTTGCCTCTCCCCCCATAAAAAACAATCCCAAGTGAGATATTGAGGCAAGGTACCCACACACCATATTTGAAAAGAATCCGTTCAGTTTTTCAGAAGTTATTGTCCGGAAACAAGTCGGACGGATGGACCCCAATAATATTTCCCCTTTAACTCTTCGGGCGTCAGGGGACAAAAATCCAAGACAGCTGGCAGTTATCTTGTATTACACAGGTAACTGGAAAGGAATCCAAAAGTTCTGTCCTCTCGCCGATGTCAAGATATTCTGCAAGTTTGAAGTCGATCAGTTCAACCATTCTAGATCATTGTCAGACAAGAAATGTGTAACGATCCAACCGCTGACACTGCGAGATGTCTGATGATGGCAATATTGGATTACACAGGTAACTCAACCGTCAATCCCAACCGTCCTTTCACCATGTCAGGGATTTGAAGTTGATCAGTTCAATTATTCTCGGTTTATTGCCCCGACAAGATGCAAGCACTCGATATTCAAGATGGCTGAGAGTGACCATCCTGGATTATGCAGTTCATTGAAAAGCAATCCCAACAGTCCTCTCACCGATATCCAGCCACTCTCTAAGTTTGAAGTCGATTGGTTCTCGAGTCAATGTCCGGACAAGATCAAACTGATGAAATCCAAGATGCCTGGTGGCCATCTTGGAGTACACAGGTAACTGAAAAGCATGCCAACCGTCCTCTCACCGATGTCAAGACACTCTCCAAATTTGAAGTCGATTGGTTGAATAGTTCTCGAGTTTTTGGTAGGACAAGAAATGTGTAAAGATCCGACAATGCAAGATGGCTGATGGCGGCCATCTTGGATTATACAGGTAAGTAAAAAGCAATCACAACTGTTCTCTTACCGATGTCAAGGCACTCTCCAAGTTTGAAGTCGATCGGTTCAAAAGTTACTGAGTTATTGGTCAGACAAGAAATGTGTCAAGATTCAACTGCTGACAAATCAAGATGGTTGATGACGGCCATCTTGGATTACACAGGTAACTGGAAAGGAATCTCAACCATCCTCTCACCAATGTCAAGACACCTTCCAAGTTTGAAGTCGATCAGTTGAATAGTTCTCGAGTTATTGGTCTGTGTAAAGATACAACTGCAGAAATCCAAAATGGTTGATGGCGGCCATCTTGGATTGCGCAGGTAACTGAAAAGCAATCCCAACCGTCCTCTCACTGATGTCAAGACACTGTGCAAGTTTTAAGTCAATCGGTTCAATGGTTCTCCAGTTATTGGTCATACAAGAAATGTGTAACGGAACACAGGAAGGAAGCAATCAGAGATTGCTCAATTGTATGCCCCCCCCCCCTTCCACTTTAATCCGACACTGCCCCGCCATTGTTCTGTTCTTTATTGGTTGTTGGAGGCCTAATTTGGATAATTATAAAAATTCTGTTTCAGTCACTTTTTGCCATGTCTCACATAATACATATTCCAAATATCAAGCAACAAGTGACAATACGATGCTTCGATGCAAGATGGTCGCCAGGGCTTTCGCCAAATCCGAAAATGTGACCTGGTTATGAGACCTACATTCCTTGGGAGTATATTGTGGTGAAATTATGAAGCGATCAGTGAATTTTGTACCCAATTCACTGTTTTTGGGGCAATTTCACACTTCAGGACCTATGTTGTCTGCTTTGGAATGTAGAATAACATATAATATAGCCATTTTCCTGGTTCAAATCAGTTATGGACTGAGACCCAGTTTGGACAAATAAATATATCCCATTCACTTAGGTTTAAACAAAGGGCCATAATTCTTGAAAATATAACCGAAAACAGAGAAACTTCACGCTACACACCTATGGGTCACTGACCACATATCATGCGTATTTCATACTTGTTCATACAATATTAACCGAGATCCAGCCCTACAAATCCCAATTCACAAAGATTTGAAGAAAAAGGGCCATAACTCTTGAAAATATAGGCGAAATGTGGAGAAACTTCACGCTGCACAACTACAGGGCACTGATCACATATCCTGCAAATTTCATAATTGTTCATACAATATTCACCGAGATCCAGCCCGGACAAGTTCCAATTCACAAAGATTTGAAGAAAAAAGGGCCATAACTCTTAGAAATATATGCGAAACGCGGAGAAAATTCACGCTGCACAACTACAGGGCACTGACCACA
>JAVTVY010033168.1:0-13909 GCA_036873755.1 Hanleya hanleyi | reverse complement strand
CTCCATCCATCTCATCTCGGATAACTCCATCCATCTCATCTCGGATAACTCCATCCATCTCATCTCGGATAACTCCATCCATCTCATCTCTGATAACTCCATCTCTCGTCTCTGATAGTTCCATCTCTCATCCCTGATAACTGATAAGATGAGAGATGAAGCTATCAGAGATGAGATATGGAGTTATCAGAGATGAGAGATGAAGTTATCAGAGATGAGAGATGAAGTTATCAGAGATGAGAGATGGAGTTATCAAGAGATGAGAGATGGAGTTATCAGAGATGAGAGATGGAGCTATCAGGGATGAGAGATGAAGCTATCAGGGATGAGAGATGGAGCTATCAGGGTTGAGAGAAGGAGTTATCAGAGATGAGAGATGGAGTTCTCAGAGATGAGAGATCTCAGAGATGAGAGATGGAGTTATCAGAGATGAGATGGATGAAGTTATCACAGATGAGATGGATGAAGTTATCAGAGATGAGATGGATGAAGTTATCAGAGATGAGATGGATGGAGTTATCAGAGATGAGATGGTTGGAGTTAGCAGAGATGAGATGGATGGAGTTATGAGAGATGAGATGGATGGAGTTATGAGAGATGAGAGATGGAGTTACCAGAGATGAGAGATGGAGTTCTCAGAGATGAGAGATGGAGTTCTCAGAGATGAGAGATGGAGTTATCAGAGATGAGATGGATGAAGTTATCACAGATGAGATGGATGAAGTTATCAGAGATGAGATGGATGAAGTTATCAGAGATGAGATGGATGGAGTTATCAGAGATGAGATGGATGGAGTTAGCAGAGATGAGATGGATGGAGTTATGAGAGATGAGATGGATGGAGTTATGAGAGATGAGAGATGGAGTTACCAGAGATGAGATGGATGGAGTTATCAGAGATGAGATGGATGGAGTTATCAGAGATGAGATGGATGGACTTATCAGAGATGAGATGGATGGACTTGTCAGAGATGAGATCGATGAAGTTATCAGAGATGGGAGATGGAGTTACCAGAGTTGAGAGATGGAGTTACCAGAGATGAGATGGAAGGAGTTATCAGAGATTAGATGGATGGAGTTATCCGAGATGAGATGGATGGAGTTATCCGAGATGAGAGATGGAGTTACCAGAGAGGAGAGATGGAGTTACCAGAGATGAGAGATGGAGTTATCAGAGATGAGAGATGGGGTTATCAGAGATGAGATGGATGGAGTTACCAGAGATGAGATATGGAGTTATCAGAGATGAGATGCAGTTACCGGAGATGAGAGATGGAGTTACCAGAGATGAGAGATGGGGTTATCAGAGATGAGATGGAAGGAGTTTTCAGAGATGAGATGGATGGAGTTATCAGAGATGAGTTGGATGGAGTTATCAGAGATGAGAGATGGAGTTATCAGAGATGAGAGATGGATGGAGTTATCAGAGATGAGAGATGGATGGAGTTATCAGAGATGAGAGATGGATGGAGTTATCAGAGATGAGAGATGGATGGAGTTATCGGAGATGAGAGATGGATGGAGTTATCAGAGATGAGAGATGGATGGAGTTATCAGAGATGAGAGATGGATGGAGTTATCAGAGATGAGAGATGGAGTTACCAGAGATGAGAGATGGAGTTATCGGAGATGAGAGATGGGGTTATCAGAGATGAGATGGATGGAGTTACCAGAGATGAGATATGGAGTTATCAGAGATGAGATGGATGGACTTATGAGAGATGAGATGGATGGAGTTATCAGAGATGGGAGATGGAGTTACCAGAGATGAGAGATGGAGTTATCAGAGATGAGAGATGGGGTTATCAGAGATGAGATGGAAGGAGTTTTCAGAGATGAGATGGATGGAGTTATCAGAGATGAGATGGATGGTGTTATCAGAGATGAGATGGATGGAGTTACCAGAGATGAGAGATGGAGGTATCAGAGATGAGAGATGGAGCAATCAGATGAGAGATGAAATTATCAGAGATGAGAGATGAAATTATCAAAGATGAGAGATGGAGTTAGAGATAAGGGATGGAGTTATCAGAGATGAGAGATGAAGTTTTCAGAGATGACAGATGGAGTTATCAGAGAGAAGAGATGAAATTATCAGAGATAAGAGATGGAGTTATCAGAGATGAGAGATGAAGTTGTCAGAGATGAGAGATGAAGTGATCAGAGATGACAGATGAAGTGATCAGCGATGAGAGGTGAAGTTATCAGAGATAAGAGATGAAGTTATCAGTGATGAGGCATTATGTTACTAGAGATAAGAGATGAAATATTCAGTGATGAGGCATGAAGTTACTAGAGATGAGGGATGGAGTTGTCAGAGATGACAGATAAGTGATCAGAGATGACCGATGAAGTTATAAGAGATGAAATATTCAGTGATGAGGCATGAAGTTACTAGAGATGAGGGATGGAGTTGTCAGAGATGACAGATAAGTGATCAGAGATGGCGGATGAAGTTATCAGAGAGGAGAGGTGAAGTAAGCAGAGAGGAGAGATGAAATTATCAGAAATGAGAGATGGAATTAGAAATGAGAGATGTCAGATATGACAGACGAAGTGATCAGAGATGGCAGATGGAGTGATCAGAGATGGCAGATGGAGTGATCAGAGATGACAGATGAAGTGATAGATGAAATTATTAGTGGGTGAAGCTTTTGAGCTCAGAGAGCAGAAAGGTAATCCAGGAAGAGCTAATGAAGTCAACAGATAATGATAAGGTTAACGATTAGTATTGCGATGTTGTGTTTGCTCCAACAAGTGGAGGGAATGTCACCCCCTTACGTTGACACCGGTAGGTTTCCGGGGGAGTGTGGTTAGTAACGGTTTAGTTGCACGTACCTGGGTCTGCTGCACGGCTGCGTGTTCCCGGCTGGATATATCTCATACCACCTGTCTATTTATCTCACCTGAATATATTTCACACCAACGGGGAAATCTCATCTTCACAAACAAGCCGACTTCTCCGTTCACACTTCGAACTACACTTCGAAATATGAACAGAGAATTGGCCTTGTGTATGAAGATGGGAATCGTAACATCAGTTATGTTTCCAGACAAAATTTTCCATTTCTGATCAATATTTTTTAAATGATTCTACTCTCCAAACACCTAAATTTTTGTATCAAAAGCGATAGATAACGAATGAACAATTACGTTTGAGATAATGAATGTAAGATTAGCGCAATTTTATCAGCAAATACATGCTATTGTTTGCCGTCCATGACAGCATGTATTTCCAAATGGTTTGAAGAAATTTCAAATTTACGATCATATTGGACCATCGTACAAACAAAACAGTAATATATTGGATATTACAAACACAATTACATTTATGTACTTGTGAATCTGTTATTGACTATAAAGTATGAATTCGAGGTAATTATATAATTACAATAAATTTTGATGAAATGGAAACTTTTGTTGATGCCACAAGAGTATATAATAACGGTCATGCATCAAGTTCCACGCACGTTCTATGTGGAAGCGGTACGCATGTCTATATTGTGGATAACTGATGCTAACAGCATATAACACATACAGGTTAGGGCTATCCCGCTCTCTAAAATGGACGTAAAAAAGATCGTTTTTGCTCAATAAATCAGTTTACATAATGAATTCAGCAAAATCCTCTCGAGGCACACACAGACATATATCCCATCAATTGGTAGTAAAAAAAATAAATTGTCCTCTTATCTAATCTGCATAATAATAGGCCAAATAGGTCATGGCACTGACTGGTTCTTCAAATGGCAAATTAATTTTAGGACATGGAACAACAGATTAATGCGGCTGAAGTTTTGAAGCATTTGTTAAGAAGGAATCCAAAGTTATTTAGCATAAACGACCTTTCGTACCTCAATTTTAGAGAGTGGGATCTCCCTAACCTGTTATATGATTCAGTGATAATGTGCATGACCAAGCCCCAAATAATGCAGACGTGATGGTGAAGAGGGGTCAAATTGATTAAGTTTAAACCTGAAAATGGTTGTGGGTCATGCACAGATATCAGTGACAAAACTGCGTACTATTGGTATATAAATTATCAGCTGAAAAGAAGAAAAAGAACAAGAAGACATTTATGAATATCGTTTGTGTAAGCGTGTTTGGGTGATGTAGTTGGGTGCAAACTTTATTTTCAAACTCTGTCGTGACAGTGAAAGATGGCAAATTGCTTCTCATCGGGTCGATCGGAATAGATGCAGAAAGTCCTAAAAAGTTCAAAACTTCATAAATATGACAAAAAATAATATTTCATCTCAGTTTCAGAAGTATCCAATAAAATCTGTTGAACTGATTCCACAAGAACATGTTCCACAAGAACGTGGTCTATATACAGGAATAGATGCAGAAAATATACCACACTGCAAGAAATGAAGAAATTCAACAAAGCAACTCCTGGTAATTTTGACAAAATTTCATCTCATAAATAGGATATGGACATCTCCAAAATGTCAGTAGCATCCAGTGAAAATTGACGCACTATATACTGAAATAAGATGCAAAAATCGCCAAAGTCCTCAAAAATCGTCATAAATCTCATCTCATAAATAGGATATGCACTTCCCCATTCCGCATTAAATATGTTCAGACCACAGTTTCGAGGGGCTGCATGGGGGGGATGGGGGTATAATGTGAACTGTCGAAGCATGGCGTTGTGTACAGAGACTCCACATTTCGATACTTCACTCTACCCATCCCCCCACCCCCACTCTGTTTTGAGGGCCTGTTGTTCAGACGTATCATGTGAAATCTATTGGGATAAACGCAAAAAAACGAGAAAGCCCCATAAATTTCGGAAACGTTATAAATATGACAAAAATTTACATTGCATCTTATACATATCTACACATCTTCAAACCATGCTATACAAAGCTCTCAGAAGCTGCTGATAAAAACTGAGGGAGAAGTTGATTACACAAAGTAAATATGACGGACGGACAGACAGAGAGAAATTTTGACAAAAATCAATATTTGCCGATTTTTTCTATCCAAAATATCCCCCCTTATCAAATTTACTTTGCTATCTCTGGAACGACGCAGAATTGAGAGCTGACATTTTGTAGATTCAAAATAGCGGCCATACCAGAAAAGCGATCAGGATTTCGTCATTTCTCTTCAAAATTACTACTTTTCCACGAGGAAAAGTGCGAAAATTATATTACTACTTTTAGGAAAATTAATATTTACTAATTTATCATGCAGTTTTTGCAGAGACATTATATAACTAAAAAATTCTAAAAATCTGACAAAAACAAAGCCAACAAAAATTGCCTCTTTGGAAATGACGTCATCATAGCGGCCATCTTGGATTTTTTTCACATTTCCTGTCCCCATGATATGGTTTGGTAAGTTTCAGCTCTCTAGATATAAACGGGTAAGAAAAATAACCCCCCCCCCCCACCTCGGTCCCCTAATAAATCCAAGGTGTGGATATTGCAAACGGTTTCAGAGATATTGAAGTTTCAACCTGACAGAGATTTTATGCAGCAATATTCACTTAAGTCTGATCTTATAACATTGCTTATTGACAGCATATTGTGCAAACTATTTGAGTATGTTTTGGAAAAAAATATTTTCATAAATATGGTTACCATAGCAACAGGTTACTAAGTGCTTTATGTTGGAAATTTGGTAGTGTTATTAAATTTTAATTACTGAATATTCAGTAACACAGGTCTATGAAAATCGTATCAATAAAAAGTCACTTCAACTTGTTTCTGAAATTTCCTGAAATAAGACGTTTGGTTACTAGTTACTATGACAACCACATTTCTGAAAATATTGGCGAGCAAATCACAAAATCACAAATGCATTGGCATGTAAACACGATGTTCATTGAATGCAAAAAAAAATCAGATTCATGTGTATTTTAGGAAATGAAATATGTTAGTATCTGTCTATCTAGTTATCTCACTAATTCAGCAGTTCATTGCGTGATGTCATCAAATACCATACCATATTTGCACAACACCTAAACAATCTTTGAAGTGCAATATCTCAGCAGCCACTAGGAATATTTAGGAATATTCTCATGAAATAAATGTTGAAAATTTCAGAAACAAATATTGCAACTTCCTATCTTTCCCCGCATAATGTTTCATTCGGGTTCCCCCTTTAAAACGTAATAACTTAGGAAAATTAGGAAATAATTAGCTGGTGTGAAAGGTAGAAAATAATTTGGGAAATTTAGAAAATCCTCTGATCGGAGGGGTATGCAAATATGCTCAGAATAACTGCAGTATGATAGGCTATACAGTATTATAATTTCCAATGTATTGAGTTCGATAAAAGAAATAATTAAAAACTACCGCATTCTTGGTTGATCGTAGATATTACCGAACTGAAATTTTGAAACGAATCCTGACCATAATTGAGATAAAGTGTACCAAAAAAGCCCTAAGCATTTCTTTCATTCAAATATTCGGAAGTTTGTCGCATCAGGGTGACATGGATTGCATGCCTCCCTCGTAGATATGACATCAAAATATGATTATCGCGCATTTACTTTCAGCTTTGCACATTTCGTGGCATGATTTTTGTGAACAACTTTTTTCCCGATTTCAACGTCCATTCGGGTTGACTAATATTTTTGCATATCTCTCTCATCAAAATGAATTAATTCTCTCAGCAAAAATCATGCCAGGAAGGGCACATAGTTAATAGGAAGTGCACGATAATCATATATAGTTGTTACCGGCATGGGAATAGACTACAGGGATCAGATGTTATACGGGTTTGTGGTCACTGGTTAATTTGCAAGCGTGCTAAAAAAATTACTACTCACATTTTCGTCGTTGCCAAATTACGTACCAGATGTTCGGGTTGCCAAAATCTGAAAATCCTTAAATTTTCCCAGTGCAGTTCTTCTTTCTGCGTGTCGTATATCCAAAATAGTATGCATTAAATCAGTACGAATGACAAACCTTGTCAAGTACAAGTCCTTGAATTTTCCCAGTGCAATTCTTCTTTCTCCGTGTCGTATATCCAAGATAGTATGCATTAAATCAGTACGAATGACAAACCTTGTCAAGAACATTCGAGTTTTGTTCAAGAGTTGCCCAGAGTTTTCGGCCAATCAGATTTTCCCTGTTTGAAAAACAGAGGAAATACGATTGGCTGCAAAGCAAACGAAAACACATTGGTTATTCCGAGACAATACGACTGTTGCTTCAGTAATTATTATTGGCTGCCGCATACAGAAGCTTTTCTAATTTTCGGCGGCAAATTTTGTATTGACTTATTATTCAGATGTGAGGCCTTCTCTTTTATGCCTGTATGTGATCTATCCAATACACAGAATGAAGGTGAGAATATCCACAATTAAGGTGAGAATGCATATTCACACTTCACATTGTTAGTCGCGGACCCCCCTCTAAGACTTTTTTCTTGATTTCAAATGGCACATTCACCTTCCTACCATTTATATTAGACATTTGCTCTATTCACATTGAAATAAACAATACATATATTGACCAATGACATACAGTCTTTTCTATGGAAGACTGCAAAAGGTTCGTTGATCCATATCCCAAAAGTAAATAACGACAGTAGTAGTATAAAGACGGCACAGACCACATTTTGACGAGTGCGCAGGTGTTTCTGCGCAGATTTGTGGCGGAAGTGTGGCGGGGTTTCCCAGTGGGGGTTTCCCAATGACGATCACGTGATCAATGCATGTGAACAGGGGTCACAGGGGTCATTGTGGGTGGTGGTGGAGGTGGTGGGACCAAAATGGCGGCTTGTGGGTGGTGGTGGAGGTGGTGGGACCAAAATGGCGGCTTGTGGGTGGTGGTGGAGGTGGTGGGACCAAAATGGCGGCTTGTGGGTGGTGGAGGTGGTGGGACCAAAATGGCGGCTTGTGGGTGGTGGTGGAGGTGGTGGGACCAAAATGGTGGCTTGTGTTTGGTGGAGGTGGTGGGACCAAAATGGCGGCTTGTGGGGGTGGTGGAGGTGGTGGGACCAAAATGGCGGCTTGTGGGTGGTGGTGGAGGTGGTGGGACCAAAATGGCGGATTGTAGAAAAACGTATAAAAGGAGGCGATTTTTAGGGGTGGGGTGTATTCATTGCACTACCCTGCGGAGCACTCTGACTGACCTGACCTGACCAGCCTGCCTGCCTGCCTGCCTGCCTCACCTCTAGCCAGCCAGCCAGCCTGCTTGCCTACCCGCTTGTATTAGACGAAAGCATGAGACGTGGAGAAGATTTTCCCTGGGACCCAGCAGCACCTCCGGTTGAAGTCTTGCCTGAAGACGAGCGTGTGAGGGAGACCTGCACTCTTACACCGGACTGCACCCTATTGTTGTATCCCAAACGCGCGGAGCTCATCGATGACGACAGTAGGTGTTGGTGTACGTCTGAACCAGCGCGTGTCTCTTTATCCCCGGAAGGCTGGACTACCTTGAAACGGGTGTTATTGGGTGACCTCGACGGTGATAGCATTCACCTGTGTGACGACGTCTACATTTTCCGCGGTCCCTATTTTGCTCGACTCCTCTGTCTCAAGCAAGGTGGTTTTACTCTGGACCCTGATCTATGGACAGCCTTGGAAAAAGTAATCCCCATGGTCGATGAAGTACTATCTCTATAGTAGCCACATAACCCATCAGAATACTGCGTATCACGGACTACACCCGTATAGCTAGGCGCGCATGTGTGACCTGGTCTATAAAACACGTCCCTCTGGATCCTACACCTTCATTTCTACGGTTGCAGAGCCATGGCGGAGATCCAGCCCCATGCGACTCGCATTTTACAGTATGCCACCGTGGTGAATTCATTCACGGGTTACCGAGCAGTGGTCCGGTCCATGTTTGCAGATGGCGACGACAACGAGGGACGACGCCAGATCCTGAACGAGTTCACAGAAGCGGTCCTCCACAGAGTGCACTCGATGGAGAGGCGTGCCATCACTCACCACTACTGGACTATGACAGCCATCCTTGATGCTCGGGCTATGGACCACGAGCGCTCACGCCGGAACCAGCGCCGGCTGGTTGGCCTCATACTAGTCTGCGCCCTATTGACCCTGGCGCTGTGGTATTGACACTATAAATACCAGGGTCAGACAGAGTGTGTGTCATTCACCGTTCGACATTTGCAGCGAGCATGTCATCCGACCTACGAGCCATCCTGTCCCTTACACCCCAGGTGGGGTTACACGTCTATGAAGATAAAGTCACCCTGGTGGAAGACCGTGGAGATATTTGCTGGTCGCCCGCTGAGACCGTATCGAATACGGTGACACTACCTCGTGACGGCTGGACCCGTGTGGGACGTTACCAAGACCCTACGCGAGGCTTCACCCTAGACCCTGATCTGTGGTCAGCCTTGGAGAAAGTGGTGCCTATTGTGGACCAGCTCTTTACACCGGACGAGCGATCATCAGACCAGTTGGCGTGGGCTCGTGCTATTGAGGACGCGCTGGCTGAACCCCATGAGCAACTGTCTAGTCATGAACCCGACGACGACGAGGCTATAGACTATCCGGCTGAACTGAGTCAACCAACACAACGGTGGTAGAAACTTGTTATAAATAAACCATACTCTCCGGGTCCATCATCATTGTGTCACCATGAAGCGCTGGGAGAAGGTGTTGGATAACTTATACTACAGTCCCGACAGTCCGGCGGCCTATAGTGCATTGTCGGCTCTCTATCGAGCGGCCAAACCCCAGGGGATACAACGTGCTCAAGTCCGAGATTGGTTAAGAAAACAAGACACCTATACCTTACATCGAGCTGTCCGTCGCCATTTTCTACGGAACCGGGTCATCGTGGGAGGAATAGATGCCCAGTGGCAAGCGGATTTGGTCGATATGAGTGCCTTTGCCAAACACAATGATGGGAATCGGTATATCTTGACGTGCATCGATATCCTATCCAAGTATGCGTGGGTGGTACCCATCCGGACGAAAACGGGGGCAAATCTCATAGCGGCGTTCAAAGACATCTTCAAGACCGGGCGCAAACCTTTGTATTTACAAACCGACGAAGGCACGGAATTCCTCAACAGACCGTTCCAAGCCTTTTTCAAGAAACAGAAGGTCTTCTTCTTCCATACGTACAACGAGACCAAGGCGTCCGTGGTGGAAAGGTTCAACAGGACATTTAAAGGTCGTATGTATAAATATTTCACCTATAAGAATACAAGGCGGTACATCGATGTTCTCCCGAAACTGGTGAGGGGTTACAATCGAGCCTATCATCGAAGTATACAGAGAGCCCCCATTACCGTGACCCAACGCAATGAAGCCCAAGTCCGGCGTGTCTTGTACCCCATGCCATCGCAACGAGCACCGAAGGCGGTGTTCAAGGTCGGGGACCCTGTACGGATCAGTAAAGTCAAGGGCAAGTTCGAGAAAAGTTACTTGCCCAACTGGAGCGATGAGCACTTCCTGATTAAACGGCGCCTACCCCGACAGCGGCGAGTCTATGAACTGGAAGATCTTCAAGGGGAACCGTTGCTAGGCACGTTTTACGAGATGGAATTACAGCCTGTCGTAAAAACACAGCAAGACTACTACACGGTGGAGCAGATTTTGAAAACGGAACGTCGACGTGGGAAACTGTTTCATTTCGTCAAATGGCAAGGCTGGCCCAGTTCCTTCAATTCCTGGGTCGCTGCCAACCAGGTGAAACGGCTATAAAACCAGACACCACTGCCGTCCTCCTACATTCCACGTCCGACGATGAACACGGTGCAACCGTCTCTGAACACAGTGTCTTCCAAAACGCGCAAGGCGCAAGTAGGCTTTGGTGTACTAGTGCTAACCCTGCTGAGTGTGTTGTACGGAGGTGTGTTTTACGACGTAGCCTATGTCAGCACGTTACTTAACCAACTGAGAACACCAGCCATCAGTGAAACCGGTCTACAGAGAGCACCAGTCGTGTCCAGCCCAGTCACCACCACCTCCACACCCCGTGTACAAGCCACAACGAGTGTAAGCTCCACACTTACACCAAGTACACCTACTACAGCTGAAGACCCACCGGATTTCATACCTCACAGTGAACCGACAACGACGACCCACGTTGTACCCATCACCACCATCATCATCCCTGAACGTGAACAGACAACGACAACCGACGTTGTGCCCACCACCACCACTCCAGTTCACTCGTACCAAATTTACAAGAGCGGGTTACCACGACAACGGATACACCTCCAACCATGGACCCTCGGTGGCAGCATCCCTTCACCTGCGTCATCGCAGGACCGACGGGCTCCGGCAAAACGCACTTCGTCAGGAAGCTCCTTCAACACGCCGACAGCATGATCACTCCACCCATTGCCAGAGTCGTGTGGTGTTACGGAGAATGGCAGGAAGCGTATGCAGCAATGCCCCACATCACGTTCGTGGAAGGCCTACCCAACCTGGCCGATTTGGAACCCGACACCTTGGTGGTTCTGGATGATCTCATGGCGGAGACGGATGCGCGGGTCACCCAACTCTTTACCAAAGGCAGCCATCATCGACGGCTCAGCATCATCTACATTGTGCAGAATCTGTTCAGTAAAAACAAAGAACATCGGAACATCAGCTTAAATGCCCACTACCTGGTGGTCTTCAAAAACCCGAGAGATACCACTCAACTGCTGCACCTGGCGAGACAGATGTATCCCGGCCGCACACCGTTTGCATTGGAAGCCTTCAAAGATGCCACAACCCCTCAGCACGGGTATATGCTCTTCGACCTCAAGCAAGCCACCCCCGACCACCTTCGACTACGCACCGGCATCTTTCCCGGAGAGACTCACCACGTGTACATGCAAAAATAATGTAAACACACCTACAGTGGCTCCCCCAGCTGGGGTGTGTGTGTTTGATGATGGGGATAATAAAAAAGAATGAATACCACAGCAGGGTTGATTTTTGTCTCTGAAGTAGATAAAAAGAGCAGAATTGTGGGTTCTAGCATTAGTTGTACAGGATGTCTGCGCGAGTACGGAAGCACGCTCCCACGCTCCGTGTATTGAAGACGGCCCCACCCGAGTTGGTGCGAACCATTGTACGCGGTGCGGACCCTGCTCTCGTGTGCTGTCTGTGCGAGATTGGACTCAATATCTTAAAAGGCAACGTACCACTGACTCAGGCTCAGAAGACCAAGTTGACCAAGCATAAGACAGGTCTCCGAACCTTAGTCCAGAAGCGAGTGTCTCAAACACAAAAGAAAAAGGTGTTACAGAAAGGCGGCTTTCTCGGGGCCATCTTAGCACCGTTGGCCGCTTCCGTGTTGGGTCCAGTATTGGGTGGACTCTTCGGCCGACAATGAACCACACGAAAAAAATGGTCCTCGTCGAACCTCGGCTCCTTCAAAACCTCCAATCGCCCTACCCTGTCCCACCTACGGTGAAGACGATAAACACCCTCGATGGGGAGATGCAACAGATCTTACAGAGACCGGGGTTAAGCGATAGTGAGAAAGTACAACGGTACAATGAGACGCTTCAGCGGTACATGCCGTTCATGGACCAATACAAACCCCTCTCTACTCCAGTACCACCACCATCACCATCACGTGACAGACCGCCGAGCTCAGCACCGTTCCAACAGCCGGGTGGGGTACCTTCCACAGCTCCACAGTGGGTGGAAGACGAAGTGCTGAAGAGTGTACCTGCCTCGTTCAAGAAACAAGCTGGCCTGGTATTACAACGGATGAAACAGAATCCTAACATGACTTGGAATGATAAAGGTGAACTCCTGGTACAGAATCAGGTGGTCCCCGGTACCCACATGACGGATTTAGTGAATGACCTGATGCGTCAACGCAGGACGCACACGAATCCTCGAGGATGGGAGGTCTTCGCTCAAGGCTTGAAAGACATGCATGTACCACAGAAATTGGTGGGGAACCCCGAGCGCTGGGCCTTTATGCAGAATGTGAGTACACCACCAGAACCTTGGGAACCGGAGTCACCACCCAAATCACCACCACGGTGGGCACCTACGTTTTCACCCCTTTTACCACGCCACCCCCTGCAACCACCAAGAGCTAAGTCACCGCGACCATCACGACGATTAGCGCCCAAGGGCTGGGAGAAGTATTAAAACCAACAGCAGCAGCAGGACGGCTCAGTCATCATGTTTTACCTCACCCTACCCAGTAACAGCTCGGCTGATGTATTTCCTGACAACACCTTGACCAAGTACGTGACCCAGTTACCGCAACCGTTGCATTTACCTGGACGCTGGGAATGTGGACTCGTGGATATCCAATACCCTAACTCGTGGTACAACGTGCGAGCCAATGAAGTATGGTACGAGGTGACCTACGAAGGACAAGAAACTCGACTCAAACTACCCGAAGGTCAATACGATACCCCCAAGGAGTTCATGGGTGGGCTGAGAAGTCTGATGCATTATAAGTCACGAATACTTCAAAACCCATCAAATCTTTCCCCTTCAAAAATCATGTGGACTTCGATTACAACGCACACAACGACAAGGCCAATCTCACGCTCAGCCCCAACGTGAGTGTCGAACTCAGTGCTACCCTACAGCAAATGCTGGGTTTCAATTACCAGGGGTACGCTGGCCCCACCGGTGAGATAGGCCACATCCCGATGGACATGCGTGGTGGTATGTATGGCCTGTACGTCTACTCGGACGTGGTCGATGCACACACTGTTGGCGACAGCAACGTACCTCTACTGCGCGTCTGCCCGGTGAAAGGCACGTATGGAGCTCAAGTCACCCACAGTTTCAGGCATATCGTGTATCTACCGGTCAGTCAGACCGATATTAGCTCCATCGTCATCGATATAAGAGACGACACCGGTCAACCGATTGCATTCGAGCGTGGGAAAGTGGTGCTGACACTTCATTTCCGTCAAGTCCGAGCGGTTCACTTTGCATAATGAAGGTGCCTTATCAATGCCAGACAGCCAGTTACGTCGATCATTACACCAA
>JAVTVY010033167.1:0-14386 GCA_036873755.1 Hanleya hanleyi | reverse complement strand
GATATTGAACTAGTCCTGGCCAGTAAGTATATACATATCCACACAGATCCACGAAAGACTCGCACGACTGAACAGTGCCGTCAATGTGGTAAGGTTTACCTTCATTATTGAATCATACTACACTCAGATATTGAACTAGTCCTGGCCAGTAAGTATATACATATCCACACAGATCCATGAAAGACTCGCACGACTGAACAGTGCCGTCAATGTGGTAAGGTTTACCTTCATTATTGAATCATACTACACTCAGATATTGAACTAGTCCTGGCCAGTAAGTATATACATATCCAATAATAGATCCATGAAAGACTCAAGACGAATGAATGTGCCGTCACGGTAAAGTGTTTACCTTCATTATTGAATCATACTACACTCAGATATTGAACTAGCCCTGGCCAGTAAGTATATATATATATAACCACTCAGATCCAGGACATTTCTCACTGTATAAAATATGTTACTTAAAATCCACTGATTTATAATGAATTCATTTTTGGACAATGGATAAATAAATGATTGTGTGAATCCTGATGTAAGATATCGAACTGCTTGATCAAATATTAACTATCTCTCTTCCCCAGGCTCCCTCTATCATGCATATAAAAGAAGGCTTCTTCTTTGATGACTGCAGCTGTTTGGTGAATGAACTTCATTCAAATGGCACACTTCTGGTAAGTCTTCAAAGCTGAATCTCACACCTTATGACTGTGAATACAACTATACTATAAATAATAACCTCCATGTTGACACACCCCATTCCTAGTCATTGGATGAATAAACTGGACTAGAATTAAGTTCTCTATGAGTTATGTCGGCAAATTGGATTTGTTGTAACTTCACCAAACTTTCAAAATTCATGTTAGCATTGAGTATACCTGCTGTAATCACTTGGAACACCATGAACTATTATGAATTGGGCACTCAAATATTGCCTACATAATATGTGGCTGACTTGAGATGAAACTGGGTCATAAATTAAGTTGAGATTTTCTGAAGTTAAATTTCACACACTTTGAAGCTTCCCTTGTTCACAGTGGCACTTGTGAGATGGGCTCTATTGGCAGACACACTCATAACACACTCAGACTCATAACATAGAACTGTTGATGTAATGTTTTTCAGGACCTGGTGAACATATACAGATGTAAGCATATACTGGCAGATATGGAACCATTTGCCATGTACATCACCATAGAACTGCTCCACATCATTGAACAGCTCCACAACTGTCAGGTCATCCACGGGGATGTCAAACCTGACAACTTCCTCGTCCGAGAAATGTGAGTTCACACACGGTCAGATAGGATAGTCTTACATGCATATATTTATATATATCTTCCCTGCTAACCAACAGCCTGAACATATCTGTGCACTGCTGCTCTGTACAGATACCTCCCACTGGATACATGTGATTGTTCAGTCTGACAGCTGAGACTGACATCACACATGCTTCAACACCAATCTTCACTAGATTTGATGGGATGTTCCCTCAGAAGGCTACCATTTACTTATCTCTCCCTTATTGTATCCAAAGAGAACTCATAATTGTAAATATGGGGGGTTGGGCAGGGGGGGGGGGGGCAGGTAGGCTACCATAGATCATTTGTAAACATAACTTGAACACGAGTGATTTGGTATTAGATATTTATTATATCATCATTTGGCGATTGGGGCAGGCTCAGCTAGCAGGAATGTCTAGGATATCTGAAAATGCAGCCACCATCTGAGAACACTTGTCGTAGTAGTGTTGAGTCTCAGATAAGTGACGCAACATTATGCAAGGCAGCCTCGGTCTCTGTGCACGCTTGTCCATATGGCCATCTGGAGGTGGCTCGGAGTTTAGTAAGCGTATGTGCTCGGAGACTATCAGCCGGCTTGTCAGATGTGCAATTTTGATTGATTTGGGGCGTAAATGTCCGGGTGTGCCCGGAGCAAATGCCATATCCAAGAATGAAATGAGATTAAGAATTCCCTCTAAACTGACCTACCCCGGACGAAGATTGATGGCGGCAGTAGTTGTAAACCTTGGCTGGTGATATGGTGAGAGGGTGCTGGAGGGTGGGAAATTCAAAAGATAGAAGTCACAAGATAATACTGATAGGTCTGTACAAGAAGCTAACTCACTAAGAAGTGAAAACTTTCCCAGGAGTATACAGACATAAAATTGGAGATTCTGGGATGAAACTGAGAAGAGGTTGGCCCCTGGTCAACTAAGATTTATGAGTTTGATGCAGCATCTGGATTGCTGGCTGCAGCAAGTTAGTTTACAAAATGCACAAATTTAACATTTGTTTCCCATTTCTGGTCATGTTAAGACTCAGAACAATGATAAATTCATTTCTATTTGAAAATCACACCTCTATGGAAGTAGTCCTCCACACTAAGATATTGTAAAGTATATAGAAGTCGTGTCTATGGCCAATGTTGGAAATCTTTGTACCAGTCTTGTTTTATCATTGTAGCACACGGAGGATTGTGGGTAATGACCCGATTAGCGTGTTTGGCCGAGAGACAAAGATGTTAAAACTGATCGACTTTGGACAAAGTATAGACATGACCATGTACCCTCCTGGTACGACCTTTCTAGCCAAGGTAGACACGTCAGGCTTCCAGTGTATAGAGATGAAGACAGACAAACCATGGACCTACCAGGTGAGCTCCTAACCCCCAATGATATTTCCTAACAGCTGATATCCTTTCTTTCTCCTCCAGAGCCCTCATCCATGATACCTCCGACTGATTTACCTCACTTATCTCTTTTTGGTACATCATTTAAAAAATACGTCGTGCCTCTTGAATCCCGTGAATCAAAAGGCCACTATCTTACTACGCCATCAAATTTACGATGCAGTTATGGGATAAATGCAGGCACTCAGCGCACTTGCTTGTTTCTGCCAAATAGAACAATTAAATTTTAGTCTTGGGCAATAAACGGAAAATGATGATTGGCCACTGCGATAATAATGGGACCTAGAGACACAAGCCTCATTATATGCAATGGCTAGACCCGGAGAGGATAGACAGGGGAAAACCAATGTGCTCGCGAGGATGCCGATATCCTACTGATAGATTCAGTACATTCCAAAGGTGAAACTTGTGATATGGATCTATGACATTATCCAAATGTCGTGAAAAATGTTGTATCACAACATGGGGGCATAATCCGACAGCAATCTGATAAAGAGTTCTGCTGATGGACAGGTATACATCAATGTAGATAATTGAAGAACAGTGTCAACTAGTGTCACACTAATGATCATCAGGATGGACAAAAATGACTGGAGTCTCCACTTTTGGAAACATTTGTATACTGTAAATGAGAAGGTAAGCATCCTATTGATGGCACATGTTGTTGTTGTTGTAGACTGACCTGTTTGGACTGATTGGGACGATACATGTGGTGATATTTGGGGAATACATGAATGTTTACCAGACAGGTGGTAAATGGAAGATGAATTCCAGCTTCCCCAGGTAACTATAATCTTAGCTAACTCATCTATACCCATGTAACCATAACTCAAGCTAACTCATCCTTCCCCAGGTAACTAGAACCATGGTGAACTCCAGATAACTATTAAACAAGCTAATTTGCTTATCTCAAAGTAACTCTTCTTTCCCCAGGTATCTATGACACACACAAACTCTTCCCCAGAAGCCAAGCTAACTCACCCTTCCTTAGGTAACTAGCCCTAGCTAACAACCCTTCCCCAGGTAACTAAGACTCACACTTGCTCGTTCTTCCCCAGATTACTGTAACACAAGCTAACTCACCCTTACCAAGGTAACTATAATCCAAACGAGCTCCCTCTTCCCTGGATAACTAGAACCCTAGCTAAGTCAATCTTCCTCCATAGGTATAACCCAAGCTATCTCACCCGCCCAGGTAATAATAACACTAGCGAACTCACAATTTCCACTGTAGTCTAGCTATCATAAATTCACCCTTCCTCATGTAACTGCTATCAGCTATCACCCTCTCTAGATAACTAGACGAACTCATCATTGCCCAGCTAACTTTAATGCTAGCTACCTGACCCTCTCCTGGTACATGTAACTATAACCCTAGCTAATTCACTCATTCTCATATAAGTACAACTCCACCTAACTCACCCTTCCCCAGGTAAGTATTACTCTATCTGACCCTGACCAGCTTCCACATAAATTCAAGACATTTCTCTTGCAAAGCTCTTCCACTTGCAGTGAAGATGACTACATGGTATTTTTTTTCACAGTGTCCTGAATTATCAAATTAGTTGGAGAGAAATCTGCTCATAAAATGACAGAAAATTCATGAAAAATTGACTAGAAAGATATAAACTTTAAAAGATAACTTTGTTTCATCACTGAAATTCTGAATAATATTTTGTGATATTTACAGTTAAGCAGTACACTGCACATCTCTTGAGTTTTGCTGTTTCTGCAAATGATTTCTATTTATGTTAAATACAGGAAGTGGAATGTTCCATTGTGGAAGAAGTTATTTGATGACCTGCTGAATATTCCCAGCTGTACGGATCTACCTGCAGATCTAACAGCCTACCGACACCAGTTTGAACAATACTTTATACAGAATCTCACCAACAATTACAATGTAATCAGCAGGAAAATATTTATCCAAATGCAAGATGAATGATGGTGGAAAGTCTTAATTTGTCCAGAAGCAGAATCAAAAATGCAAGATTGTCTAACTCCTTCAAAAGGAGTCTGAGAATGTTTAATGATTATTTGATACATCTAAATGTAAGATGTATACGTCACTCTCAACTCCCTGGAATACAGAATGGGAAGGGTTGTACTTTATTGGAATACAGAATGGAAAGGATTGTACTTTATTGGAATACAGAATGGAAAGGGTTGTACTTTATTGGAATACAGAATGGAAAGGGTTGTACTTTATTGGAATACAGAATGGAAAGGGTTGTACTTTATTGGAATACAGAATGGAAAGGGTTGTACTTTATTGGAATACAGAATGGAAAGGGTTGTACTTTATTGGAATACAGAATGGGAAGGGTTGTACTTTATTGGAATACAGAATGGAAAGGATTGTACTTTATTGGAATACAGAATGGAAAGGATTGTACTTTATTGGAATACAGAATGGAAAGGATTGTACTTTATTGGAATACAGAATGGAAAGGGTTGTACTTTAGTGGAATGCAGAATGAGAAGGGAAGCTCATTTCATTGAAGTTCAGATGGAAAGAGTCTAAATTCATCTACATGAAGATGAAGATCTCAGTCCATTGAAATACAAGAGGGAAAAGCAATTCAATTCAGAGATATTCAAGGGAAGGGAGTCTTCATTGATTGGAATGCATGATGAAAAGAGAATCTCCATTCATCCAAATCAGGAAGCACAGAAAGTCAGTTCATCCGAATGTGGGATGAAAATGCAATCTCAATTGACTAAAATGAATTATGAAAATGGAGTCTGAATGCTATGAAGAATCTTAATTTATCCAAATACAGGATGAAGAGAGACCCTCTATTCGTCCAAATGCTGAATGCATTCAAATACAGGATGTATTGGGGGTTTATAGGACATTAATCCATCATTTTTGTTTAATACCATCAATCATGTCATATCTGTATATGCCGTCATTCCATCCTCATCTGTATTATAGTTTATAGAAAACATCCTAGATCAGGTACTGTTTACATACTGGTACTTCCTATATGATCATGTATTATCACTTCACTGATCACTGGCTTTTAATCAAGTTATTTGTTCCACAAAGACATAGGGCTGACAGCTTCTCTCCATCATTATGTGGTTGAAACTGTGATATAGTAATATACACTCCAGACCATTACAGTTACACCATCTTCTAATTCAAGTCTTGGCATTTGGATGGTATTAAAGGTGTTGAATTGGTCTCTTGAATAAATGCCACCCATTATACATATAACAGGTTTGGTACACTACGTTGAGAACCTTCAAAATGGTAATTTAGAATTCAAGGCCTTGAAAAATCTTGAAAAATGGAAAATTATGCTAGAGACCTGGAAAAAACATTGAAAACAGAAATTCCTGTCCATAAATGCAATTCAGTTGTCAAGTTGTAGATCAAAGTTGTACTGTCTATTAACCCGTCAGAGGGACATATGGTCTGATCAAACAAAAAGAATTTCCAGTTCTATTCAAAAGGCAATTACGAACAATATATTTGTCGACAGGCCGGCATTCATACTCTGTTTAAGTAAAAAATTCAGAAAATTGATAAAGCTTCAATGACACTGGAAGTAATATTGCTTGAAAACAGGAGTTATTTCCTTGAAAGACCTAGAAAACTGGAAGTCTCCAGGTGTATGAAGCGTGATATAGCTCTGGCTGTAGCCAATAAGCAGTGAATGGCATTGGAAGAAAATGAGCTGCAATGAGTATTTTCCTGAAAATAATATTTTAGAATCATATTCTCTATCAGGAATTATTTTATTGATAATCTCAGCGACAACACCACCTAGTTGGCCCTGATGGACTTTCATTGTAGACTACGAGCACAAACCTGTGAGACTTTGGTCAGAAAACATTCTCTTTTTGATAGATCTGTTCAATACAGTATGAATTAATCTTTTCTCTTGTAATTTTGAATTCTGAAAGATGCAGCGTACCAAATTGTCATTTCAGCATTTTGTTTGAAAACAAAACACTTGCAAGATGATGATATGCTTTTCAGATGTTCTTGAAGTACTTTCAGCTTCATTCTTCATACAAAATCACATACCTGTAGACGAATCTTACCAAAGTATTGGCATCCATTGATTCTTGATGTATCTGTACAGTGATATATACACACACATTATTATACATGTATTGCAACTATGCTTTCGAACTTTTGTTCTTTCCAAGGAATATTGTACATATACATATATACATACGCTCATTTGCATCTCTCTATCATGTGTGGGATGAAAGGTGATGGTGTAATAGAACTTTTCTCTTCTGTGAATCAAACGTGTATGTGAGTTGATTGAGGCCAGATGTCTGTACATGCTTTAAGTCTGTATACATGGAATACTTAATTTCTTTATGCATGTTCATTATGATATTGTAATATGGTCAGGTACAGTTTTGTTTTGTTTTTGTTAACCTGATGATGAGCAGCTGTTAATTATACTTACTCTTCAATAATCGTTTGTCTAGTAATTCCTAAACTGCTTGTAGAATCAGTTGATGTAATTCATTATTTCACCGAATTGTGACAATGATGAGCTCAATATGAAAGTGTCTGAACCTGAATCATCATCGAGTGTCTATACTTCTTCATATCATTCATCAGGAATCATCTTTATTATTGCGTTATGCTACTTTCTTTACTTCTACTTTCACAAAGACATCATGTTCAGAACAGATATTTATTCTTCCCCTTTTGAACAAACATATTCATCTAGCTCTCTGTGAATGAGAAGTGTAGGATGAAGGAGTTCTCATTCACAAAGTCAAACACATTCCAGGGGCCGTGGAACTGGGGGGGCGGGGGCCCCCCAACTTTTCGAGACTGCAATGTTATGTGTCCTATCTTAGATAGCACCAGTCCAGCATTTAACATGGCCGTTATAGAGTTCAGCCTCCCAACTTGCAAATGTGCTCCGAGGCCCCTGCATTCATCCAGCTGAACTGTTGGGTGACACCCTCTGACTGCACCGGGCCAAAAAAACCAGCACGCATGGTCATTCAGTTTTGTACGAGAAAGATAGAAAATGCATCCAGAATGTCTATTGTAAGAAGGGACTTTACTTAACTATATAAAAGAGCCTCTGATACATTATCCTGTTTAGCTGGGATATCCAGGACCCACTCAGCACTGCTTACAACTGATAGTGCTGCGTGCCCTGTTTTAACTCTACTGCAATCAGAGGGTATATGCGACAGTAGGGGGTAAACACACTGATGCCAGGAGAAAGTTTTATACCAGAAGCTGATATCCATGAGGCTGTATGCATAGTGAGTAGTAGTGAAATGACTGTCAGTGGCTATCAAATCATGTCCTGCATAGGAGGTACCAATCTCTGACATAGAATTAACCCCTTCCATTTCCTTGTAATTTACTATATCAAAACCTGTTATGCATGTCTGGCAGATGAGTGATTACGATTTCTGCAATAATCCCGCAAACGAATGGAAATTAGCGGAATCGGCATTGGTCGCTTTTACATGCTCAAGGATTAGGTTAGTGCACGCAAAGCAGTTCAGTCTTTTGGCAATAAAATGAAATGTACTGATTTGGCTAGTTTTGTTTTCATTAGCGCATTTGCAGAAAGTGGATGCCTTTCTGTTTTCATGAGAAATTCACATCTCTTGACAATTCACATCCCTTGACAATTCACATCAACCACATCCCTTGACAATTTACATCCCTTGACAATTCACATCCCTTGACAATTCACATCTAGCACATCTCTTGACAATTCACATCAAGCACATCCCTTGACAATTCACATCAAGCACATCCCTTGACAATTCACATCAAGCACATCCCTTGACAATTCACATCAAGCACATCCCTTGACAATTCACATCAAGCACATCCCTTGACAATTCACATCCCTTAACAATTCACATGAAGCACATCTCTTGATAATTCACATCCTTTGACAATTCACATCAAGCACATCCCTTGACAATTCACATCAAGTACATCCCTTGACAATTCACATCAAGCACATCCCTTGACAGTTCACATCAACCACACCCCTTGACAATTTACATCCCTTGACAATTCACATCCCTTGACAATGCACATCAAGCACATCCCTTGACAATTCACATCAAGCACATCCCTTGACAATTCAGATCCCTTGACAATTCAGATCACTTAGCTTGCAAGCCAAATGACCATTTATAGGAAATATTGAAATGCTTGATTGAAGTGTTATGGGTTAAACTCTGTCCCCCACCATGTACTTTTATGGCATTTGTTTATCACCAGGTGGCAACACAGGGCGAGTAAATTTTTTTTACAAAAAATCACCTTTTATGCACCATACATACATACATATATGGATGTGTCACAAGAAAGGCATTTTTTGTGCAAGAAAAAGCAAAAGAATTCTGAAAAATGCAGCATACCAAACTTTCTAGTGATACAGGTACATATATATTTTGCAGCGATAAAGTACCCTATCCAGTGATAATTGATATACACAATAGGTATAGAACTTTGGATGAATAATAAAAATAGACATGAATGTAGGCAATGGTAGGTAAACTTATTTAACAAGATTTGGTGGATTTTCATGAATTTTATTATAGTGGTCTTGCAGAATAAACAAAGAATAAAACAAAGGATTGAAAGGACATTCCTGCTGCAGGCATATACATGTGGTAATGGGTGGTATTGGCAACTAAATATATCTACAAATCTAGACTCCATTATAACATAACTAAAGATGCAAAACCAGTGTGGGATATGCTGTATGGAAAATTGTATGGATTGAAGAGAGCTTTTGGTCAAAGAGCCATGGCCCCTTTCCCTAGCCATCGGCCCACAGCTAGGCTCTTTGGAAAAATGTTATGGAAGTGTTATTTCTGAAGCAATACCCCATAGTACACACCCTTAAGTTCCAATATTTACAGAAAACGAGGTAAGCTGGTTTCGAACAAGGATCGGATTGCAAGTTGAAAACGTGTAGAAAGCTCATTTTCAATAAATTGGACGTATTTTAAGCTCTTTTGGAAAGAAATTTGTATAGTAGGCAGTCTAGAACCAGAATAAAAGCCAATTCCTACATCAATTCCATACGGTTTAACCATAAATATATTTTGGTTCTGACTTGCCTTGATCACTAAAAAATGAAATTAAAAAATATTTTATTGGTCGTCTTCTTGCCACAAATGTGTTTTCTATTCAGTGACATGAAGCTATGGTTATCTAATAGCTCAACAGGTTAGACCCTGGGCTTGAGACCGCAGATAGGCCGTTTTTCATCGTTGTGGGTTCGAGCCCCATTTTTATCATTTATAATGTGATCATTTTTTCCTTCGTTTTATTTCACTTTTGGCATTTCCCCATCCGGAATATTATCAAAAGAAATTGCTTTTAATAGTTTGAAGCTTGGAACTAATTATGCAAGATAATTAATTTCATTAGCATTTATCATTGATCGTTCTAAATGTATTTCACGATGGCTAGAATCGGTGACATCTTAATATAAATCACTGCTGTGTGCAGATAGATTAATACACATTTACTTATATTTGTGTATGAACCATCAACAGAAGTTCTGATGTTATATTTTTGAATGCACTAAAATATCGCCTACTGCTACGGTGTGTGAGAACTAGACAAGGTCAGGCCAAGCCAGAAATTACTGGTAAGCATCACACCTATGTATACCACAGAAACATGAGAATGAAGGAGGACAAATACTCCGACCTATGCAATGATGTAACAAAAGATACAACATTGGGCTGTCCACGAGTGAATACTAGTCCAGTCAGTTACTGTTACCAGAAAATGTTTCCGCACATTTTTGTTTCGGTTTATGCAGATCAGGGACACGAATGAGTGCAAACTGCTGTAGATATAACCTCTCCAGTACGAATTCGCAACATCTATATTTGATTTGCTTATTTTCATTCAAGAACACGGTTGTATACCAGAATTTTTTGTGTTAATAGCAACGGTATGTCATAAAAAGAATTCGATTCAACAAATAATTTACTTTGGTTGGCCTTAAAAATCCTCGTCTGAGTGCGTCCCAGTGCGTAGTATGCCACCTTTGTTCACCGACCACCAGGTGGGTTGGATGCGTGTTAGTGCGCAGTATGTATGGGCCGCTACCTGGGCAAAGGGACCATGGCTCTTTAATTACACTGTAGCACTGATTCATTACTTTACCAGGCAGATCTTCATATTGTACACCTGTTTGTTGACCATGTGGATAATGAAGTAATTTGCTTATTTCAGGCTTCTGGTCTTGCCATTCATTATTCAGCCGTCGTCCATTAAAAAAATGTCCGCATCCATAATCTGAAGACCTGGTCATATTCCATAAACAGCATTAGCACCAAATTCGGAAAAAATCCTAGTATACATAAAAATAGGCTAGTTTCCTGCAAGAGAGAAGCAGTCGACAGTTTCAATGATGCCGGCAAGACCTCTGAAAATATCACATCAAGTTCATTACATGATAATGCACTTCTCTCTCTAATATTGATATTATAGCTGAATCCTGTTCATTGGTACGGTATCTCATTTAAATTTCTTTAGTCTCCAGCATGTCCATTGGCTTTGCAGTGGAACCAGTAATATCTATTGGTTCACACATGGTCCTCGTTTTCAAATTTTCTGTTTTCCAATAAAAATTTCACATTCCTATCATTGTGTATTTTTATTGTGTGCTTTGTAGGTTTGCTCTTTTATGTATGAGATATGACATTGGTCTTGAATCGTATGCTGTGCATAAAACAGGCATGATAGAAGCATTTTCCGTTTTTGGGGCTACTATCCCAGCAGTTTAGGCCAGGGGCCACCTTGGACCCATCTTCATTTTATCAAGCGAATTTCTACGTTCTCACTTCGAACTTCCCTTGATATATCTGGCCCCCCTTCAATTTTTAAAGAACTTATAGACACGAGATATCATTGACCTCGAAAACATTTGAAATTCGAAATGGGTCGTCCAAGAGCATTGTTGATTGGCTGACCTATATAGTGGGCTAATACAAACACCATATTAGGGGGAACGATGCCGCTAATTGAGGATGATGTCACTCTACACAATCGGCGTGAACGTTCTGATTGGTTTGTCTCTGGTTCGTTGGTGAAATTTACACCTCGGATTTTGAACACTAAAAGGGGAGTAGTATACAAAGCGTAAAATGAGGCCAATTGACCTCAGAAATTTGCATGTTTTGTGGAGGTCACGTGGAGGTAGCCAATCAGAAGCGCGTATTGTGTCACATGGGGTGTGGTGGATGGGTGGGTGGTGGGTTTAAGATGGCGGCCGGTGTGAGTGAGTGCAAGTGTGGTGGATGGGTGGGTGGTGGGTTTAAGATGGCGGCCGGTGTGAGTGAGTGCAAGTGTGGTGGATGGGTGGGTGGTGGGTTTAAGATGGCGGCTGTGAAAGATGTATTCATCCGCGGTCATGTCTGGCGGTGATTCGGTCGCGGGAAAAACCTTCCGCGGAGAAAAAGTAGTCCCTAGATAAAATGGTCCGATGGGGTCGAGTGAGGTATCAAAGTGAAGTTTTGACCCGGTGCATTATGGGACATATCCAAGATGGCGGCACGTGTGTTCAAGATGGCGGCACATCCGGTGTCGAAAACTGGCCATTTTTGTCGGGATGTGGTCACCCAGTGTCGAAAACTGGACCCTGTATGGGTCCCGCCCTCCAACTTTCCCGGCCCCGGTCCGGCCCCGCCCCGGCGCCCCGCAGTTCTCCGGCAGTGCGCGCATCATCCCCGGCAGTGCGCGCGCGCGGACGCATATCGCAAGTGTGTGACGCGCGCGGAGTATTATACAATCGGATAGCGGTTGTCGTGAAAAAAACAACAAGTTTAGTAATGTTTATATAGTTTATTACCCCAATGTTACATCATACCCAGGCTGGAGGGAGCCGCCCTGGGTATGTTTAGTATGTTCACAGCAAAACAAATTGAAATATCAAACACCATGTTTTATTATTTAACACATTGTCACATTAGGTACAAGGGTTTACTGAGCTCAAGTCAGCGAGCAGCATGTAGACATAGAGTGTGTGTACGGCATGATATTCATGAGTGCACGGGTGACGCATTCAACCGATGGGGGTGATCGGTCAGCTTGGTCAGGAAAAACGTGACATTGGTTACCCTCTCTACCACCCATTGAATGTTGGGGCGTTGACGATGCGCCCATCTCAAAGGTTCCACGGTGTCCAGGTATCTCCAGCATCGTCTCTAGTGACCCCCGGTTAATGATGGTGACCGGCTGGTCAAACACATGGTTGTTGGCACTGGGATAATAATACTGTAACTGGTCCGTCTTTTTGTGACGTCAGATGTACCCGAAAGCGACATTCAATGTAAAGGCCGTAGTTTGATCATTGAAGATGGCTTCCACGTAGCTGCGTAGACAGGTGCGTTTGGTCAGTGGGAAATTGTAGATATCTTGAGGGTGGAAACAGTACCGTGTCATGGACCAATGGCGCCGATCGATGTCACTGATTGGATGGTTGTCCTGTAAGAGATCGCTAGGAACATTTATGGGCTCCACCAGAAAATGTTCGATGTTGTCAGCACTCGAAACCTTAACGCTGGGGTCCGGCTGGATATTCAGGCTCTTCTCAACTGTGGGTATAGGCGGGCTCTCCTTCATCGCATCACCAGTGGCGTTCGTCTCCCCGGGCTTATCTTCACTGGATCTCACCTTCCGTGGCTCCTCTTCAGTAGGAAGTTGTCGTTCATGCTCATGGGCATGAATCAACCGTTGGTGTCGCAGCAACTGGCTGCGTCGTTTGAAGAGTTGATCACAATCCTCGCATGGACGCTTGGATGGCCCATGAATTGAACGTTCGTGGCGCAGTAAAGCATCTTCCCGATTAAATGACCGTGCGCAGGTTATACAAGTATACAGTCCATCGTTGTGGTTGGAGGCCTCGTGGCGTCGTAAATTATCTAGACGAGTAAACTGCTTCTGGCAAGTTGTGCAAGTGAACATCTTGGTGGTTGATAGAGTGTCTGATGAAATGGCAAGGCCGCTTCCCTTTTATAGCACGCTAGCTGGTAATCTATTTTTAGCACACTCTACCCCAAGTCGAGGATCGAGACTGGTGTACCACTGAGCCGCATTGCGCGCGCGTATGAAGACCCTTATACATACCCAATGCAGGCGCAGACGCGAAGTGCCCGGACGATAGACACGGACGTCACCGATCCGAAAAGACACGGACTTTACCGAAAGACACGGACTTTACCGAAAATACACGGACTTTAACGAAAAGACACGGACGTACACGAAAAGACGCGAAGGTGAACGCCATTGTGGGAAACCCCCACAGACAGGTCAGTACATGCATTCCTATGATGTTCACGCATAATAAAAAGGATTGATCTGTAATCTGTGTTGTTGTTGTTGTTGTTGTTGTTGCTCCCTTTTTTGGACTAACCCATCAGAATAGTACGTATCACGGACTACACCCGTAGAGCTACATCTTGTCTATAAAACACGTCCCTCTGGATCCCACACCTTCATTTCTACAGAGCCATGGCGGAGATCCAGCCCCATGCGACTCGCATTTTACAGTATGCCACCGTGGTGAATTCATTCACGGGTTACCGAGCAGTGGTCCGGTCCATGTTTGCAGATGGCGATGACAACGAGGGACGATGCCAGATCCTGAACGAGTTCACAGAAGCGGTCCTCCACAGAGTGCACTCGATGGAGAGGCGTGCCATC